>JAPKLW010000350.1:370805-385386 GCA_026898455.1 Plectranthus barbatus
GGAGGGCTTTGCGTAAACGTCTACGAGTGTAGCTTGCGTAGACCTCTTTCACAAGTATTCTAGGATTGATTTAAATCAGAGATAACAAAAGCTTTGAGGGATGTGCGGTATGGTTACGTGCCATGCTAAACTGTCTCTTTTGGCCGAAGTTAAATTTGTGGTTAATTGCTTAGAAGCATCTTAGAATATAATGCAAGAATTGCATCCCTGTTCTTGAGAGATGGCTTGGTCTAAGGTTTTCACTAATTATTAATTTCTAGTGTCAAAAGCATTCTAACATGGTAGTGAAATTAAATGAATTGGGGCTTAAAACCCGCAGTTCTGGTTGAGGGTGACATCGTAAACATCTACGAGTGTAGCTTGCGGTGGGATCTCTTGGGCAATTAGTGGAAAACATTTGTATTTGATTTATTAAAAGGTTTTCAATGCATTTGTTTTCGAAGTTCAACATGTATGTTCTTTTTTAAGATTCTTTATTGTTTCAGATATGTCTACGTCTACTGTCGATCATATACTTGCTCTCAATCCTCTAACTGGTCCGAACTTCCATGAATGGAGTTTCTGCATCAAACACATCCTTTATCTGAAAAATCAAGCACATGTTCTTTACATGGATCCACTGTTGCGCTCTCAGAGAGGAGTGTGTGAACTTGAGCTTGAATTCTATGACAGATGGGAGGATGCTGATGAGTCTGCCTTCTGGCTCATTACGGGTTCCCTTTCTAGAGAATTAAGGCATAAGTATGAACACCTCGAAAGGGCTGGAGAGATTTGGAAGGAACTCTCGACAGCTTTTGGCAAAGTGGAGCGAACTATCGACTGTAAGCTTGTACATAATCTTGTGTGCAAGAAGATGGTTGAGGATAGCTCAGTGACGAAGCACATGATGTCTGTGATTGATCTCATGAGACAGTTCACTGTGCGGGGTGGTAATATCAGTGCGCAAGGCGAGATTTATATTATCTTGAATTCTCTTCCGGAATCCTTTAATGACTTTAAGGTAGTTGCTGCTGCAAAGGGATAGTATGCTCTGCATGAGTCGCTTGAGGATCTTGTAGTGGAGCAGTCTACCATGCAAGGAAGGAAACCTATTCTGTCTGGTTCTAGCACTGGCTCGACAACCTCTAAGGTTGGAGATGATGGTGCTGAGAGCAAGTTCAGGAAAGCAGGCAGTGATAGCAAGTCTAGGAAGGGAGAAGAGAGCCAAAGTCACTCCAAAGAAGAACGAGTGTGCTGGATGCAGAAAGGTGGATTGTCCGAATGCCAAGGGACAAGGTACGTCATTTGCATTTGTAACGGAAACATGTTTAGCATCGGTTTCTACTGATTTGTTACATTTTGCAGGGGTTCACACCAAGGAGGGTGCTGAAGAATGACGAGGTTACCATCCCAATGGGGAACGCAGCACAAGTGAGTGCAGCTGCCATTGGAGATTTCACCTTGTATTTTGATGATTCTGTTTTAACATTGAGAGATGTTTTGTATGTGCCGGATTTTCGACGGAATCTTATTTCAGTTTCCAAACTTTATGTTGATGGATATTCAGTTATTTTTGATAGAGGTGTTTCTATCATTGGTAATAACGGTGTTATCTGTCATGGAATGCTGAATAATTCTCTCTATGTTGTTAACTGTAATCATAAGTCTTCCGCAAGTATTGCATGTAATTCATCCGTAATTGATAATCCTAGAAAGAGAAAACTTACTTCTTCTGATGAGGATCTTACATATCTCTGGCACTTGAGACTGAGTCACATCAGCTTGAAGCGGATTCAAAGACTTGCAGATGACGATACATTGGACCTAGTCCGGGCTGTACCTTATCAAGTCTGCGAATCCTGCATCGAGGGCAAGATGTCAACTAGGCCTTTCAAGGTTAGTCTGTCTCGAGCAGAGGAAGTGTTGGAATTGATCCATTCTAACTTGTGTGGACCGATGTCCACGCAGGCTCGTGGAGGGTACGAGTATTTCGTCACTTTCATTGACGACTACTCAAGGTACGGATACGTTTACCTGCTTCGCTACAAGTCTGAATGCTTTGAGAAATTCAAAGAGTTCAAGGCTGAGGTAGAAAAGAAGGTCGGGAAAACTATCAAGTTGCTGCGATCTGACCGCGGTGGCGAATACCTCGGTAACGAGTTCCTACAATATTTGTCGGAAAATGGGATTACATCCCAGTGAACTGCACCGGGTACTCCCCAGCAAAACGGTGTAGTTGAAAGAAGAAATAGGACTCTTCTAGAGATGGTAAGATCAATGATGAGTTATGCAAACTTACCAATTTTGTTTTGGGGCTACGCATTGGAGACAGCAACTTACGTGCTTAATGTGGTGCCTTCTAAATCAGTTCCTAAGACACCTTCTGAGCTCTTCCTTGGTCGCAAAGCTAGTTTGTGCAAGTTTAGAGTATGGGGCTGTCCGGCACACGTACTGTCGAAGGAACCTGATAAGTTAGAAAGCAGGTCAAAAGTAATGTTGCTCATAGAGTATCCCAGGCAAACGAAAGGTGGTTACTTTTACTGTCCTGAGAGTCAAAGAGTTGTTGTTAGCACCAATGCTAGATTCTTGGAGGACGAGTATTTGAGTAATCACAAGTCAAGGAGTGATATCGTTCTTCAAGAAATTGAGAACGAGAATGCAATTCCAAGGGAAGGGGAACGTGTAGATGTGGGTGCACCTGTGAGAGGCACAGCACCACAAACACGTTCTTCAGTGCAAGGTGCAGGACCGCAAGTCACTGCACCTACTACTGACACGGCACCGATGCCTCATCGTAGTGGGACAGTTATTTTCCAGCCGGAAAGGTACATGTTCGTGGGTGAGTCTTCGAACTTGAGCCCGGAAGACGGACATGAGGACTCTGACCCACTGACTTACAAAGAGGCAGTGCAGGACAAGGATGTTGCCAAATAGCGTGTCGCCATGGATTCTGAAATAGAATCCATAACAGCTATGGATGTATACCAGAAAACTGATTTGCCGGATGGCTTTAAGGCCATAGGGTGCAAATGGGTATACAAGAGAAAGAAAGGGGCGGATGGAAAGATCACGGCTTTTAAAGCCAGGCTGGTGGCAAAGGGTTATAGTCAGAAAGAGGGCATTGAATATAACAAAACCTTTTCACCCGTAGCCATGCTCAAATCTATGCGGATACTCCTTGTCATAGCTGTGCATAGGGACCTCGAGATCTGGCAGATGGATGTCAAAACCGCTTTTCTAAACGGCTACCTTGAAGAAGGTAGGGACATCTACATGCAGCAACCCGAGGGTTACATAAGCAAGGGCGAAGAACATCTTGTCTGGAAGCTTAGGAAGTCCTTGTATGGACTTACACAAGCTTCAAGGTCGTGGAACTTATGTTTCAACGATGTGATTAAATCCTATGGATTTGCACAGTTGGAAAACGAAAGTTGTGTTTACCGACTTTGTGTTAGTGGGAGCGTGGTCTTCCTTGCACTATATGTTGATGACATACTCCTATTTGGAAACAACAAGGGAGTGATGTCCGAAATCAAGGTTTGGTTATCCGAACAGTTCCAAATGAAGGATCTGGGTGAAGCTGGCTACATTCTTGGGATTAAGGTCTTACGAGATCGTAAGAGAAGAATGTTGAGCTTGTCCCAGGCATCCTATGTGGATACTATGATAGCCCGGTTCAGCATGCAACTCGCCAAGAAAGGCTTGCTACCTTTCAGATATGGCGTTCGTCTTTCTAGAGGGCAGTGTCCTCTGACACAGCGGCAGAAAGACGAGATTAGTCTTGTACCATATGCTTCGGCTGTGGGTAGTATCATGTATGCGATGCTGTGTACCAGGCCAGATATCTGTTATGCTGTTGGCATGGTAGCAAAATATAAGTATAACCCTGGACAGGCGCACTGGACTGCTGTAAAGCATATCCTCAAGTATTTGAAAAGGACTAGGAATTTCTGCCTAGTTTATCAAAGTGAGGATTTGTGCCTTGTGGGTTATACAGACTCGGATTTTCAAGGGGACCAGGATGAGAAGAAATCGACCTCAGGATATGTGTTTACCCTGGGAGGTGGAGATGTATCTTGGAGGAGCTCAAAGCAAAAATGCATTGCTGACTCCACCATGGAGGCGGAATATGTCGCCACTTTCGACGCCTCGAAAGAGGGGGTGTGGCTCCGGAACTACCTTTTAGAATTGGGCGTGATTCCGAGTTTGCCGAGGAGCATCACAATCTATTGTGATAACTCTGGTGCAGTGGCTAACTCAAAGGAACTACGGTCTCACTGGGCAAGCAAACACATAGAGAGAAAGTACCATATCATACGAGAAATCGTATCGAGGGGCGATGTGCTGATTAAGAAGATTGACACTGCTGACAATCTTACTGATCCATTTACAAAGAGCTTGCCGCAGAAAGTTTACGAAAGACATATTCGTGAGCTGGGTCTGAGGTGGATGCCGACCACTGACAGTGGTTAAGGAGACAGCAGATTAGATAGACAGACTGTATACTCTGTATTAGCTTAGTTATGCTTTGAGTATAAGTGGGAGATTGATGGGTTTTGTATACTGAAAGCATTTATTACAATGAGTATACAACAATTTATTTCTCCTATCTGTTAACAATCGTACATGTATGAACGATGGTATCCTCTTATCTCACCGATAGGGACGATCATACAGCGTGTTGTAGATCGCAGAAGACAATATGATCACTTGACCTAGTGAGACATAAACCATGATCACAGTCGAGACAACGTATGAGGATACGTCTGTCCGGATGGCTGCGGCATTGTCGGATTAAGTAGTCTGTCTTGGTTACTTGACATGCTGGTACGCAGAGGTGGCGTATTGATGGACCGCAGTGAGATATATTCGTCTGTCTGACATCAGCGAATAAAAGATCTCGTTATATTGAGTGAGTCCAAACCCAAACGAAGGTTCAGGGGTTTGCACGGGTTGACTGTTGCTTTGACTTATCATGGTGGAGAGCCTAAGGAACGTGCTCGTATATCCGCATCTTGGGTAACAGCAGTTCATGTAGTACCGCCTGAGACTGGACTTAGGTAACCATATCCGAGTAATAGGATGGGGACATTCCCTAAGGAGCTCAATAACATTCATCGTGCCAAAGTCCTGCAGGCTGATTAAGTTCAGGCACGAGTGATAAGGTTTGAGTGGTACTACTCAGGAATTATAAGATATTAATTAATTGTAGTTAGAGCTTGTCAGAGGCTCCGATTAATTAATGGATGTCCGGTAACCTTAAATATGGGGATTCTCAATTAATGCAACCCGTTCTCATAACGTGGTAATAAAGGGATAGGTCAGTATTAATTATGTGGTGAAAAAGAATTAATATTAATTAATTAATTGTGTCCTGGGTTGTGGACATGAGAATTAATTAATTTATAGGCCCACTTTATTATTTGCATTAGGTCCCAGGACTGGCCCAATTAAATATGTTGAATTGAGCCCAAAATGGCCCATTACGGTTTCCAACCTTAGGTCTATAAATAGATAGCTCTCTCTCATAAGTCATAACACAGTTGAAACAAACTAAACCCTAGAGAGAGAGGAGGCGCCGATTTTGGTGAACAAGGAGGAGAATTTCGATTCCGGTCCTGCTCAGATTACAGATCTACGGAGTCCTCACCAGTAGTAGATCTGATCAGCATTGGGACACAACCCTGAAGATCTGATCTGGAGAAAAGATTTCTCTTCTCTTCTCTTTCTGATTTTCGATTTTAATCTAGAAATTAGATCCCTAATTTCTGTTTCCGCAGATTAAATCGGATCGCGTGGTTGAATTGAGATTTGGAATTCAAACGCGAAAGATTGGTTCAGACTCGACAGAATTACGGTAAACCCTAAATCCACAATTCTTCGTATTAAATTCATAGGAGCATGCTAGGGTTTTGAGAATTTGAATTATGACCAATAACCATAGATCGATCCGGTTCAGTTTGGTGATTCGGTTCACGTTAAAACCCTTCACATCCCTATAAGCGAGATAATAGGATATTATTGTTCTTGTCGTATTTGTTATATTATAAATGCTTTTAGTGTAAAATCCCAACTATATCCCACTTATACTCAAAGCATAATCCCAATCTTTATTAGAGTATTAAGTGTGTCTATTTAAAATCTAATTTGTTTATACCTAGCCGACACTTGCACCTTTCAGCTGCGCTACCGCCAGAGACCTGCAACAGCCTGGCTGCTGCTCATCCACCATCGCCACCAGCCGCGCCCGCAACCCAGCCACGCACACAACAATAGTAGATACAGTAAAAGCTGCGCTACAAATCCACCGCTGCGCGCGGCCTTGCTGCTCATCACCTGTGCCGCCTGAGCCACCAAACGCACCGACATTCATCACCACTATCGCAGAGCCTCCGGTCACCCATCTGGCAACACACGAGATGACTTTATGCATTTGAGATGACTTTATGCAAATCTTCAAAAACCGAGAATCACCATCTCACCCTTATACGTTCTTTGAAGAACTAAACATCACACATATCCTGCTTACGAAACTAGCAACGTGTTCATGGTACTGTCCTTTGCCTAAAGCTGCCTATAATCCAGAGGACAGAGGAACTTCCTGAAACTAGAAGAAGTTCAGTTGCATTATGTTGTAAATTCTTCTTGAGTGATTTCTGAACTTTTAGATTGAAAAATGGACATAGGATCTTTGGCATCTGAACCACTATAAACCTGGTGTTATTTATTTCTTTATTTATTTGCCCGCTTATCTATATAATATATGAAAAGAAAATAGTCTACCATAATCGTTCCCGCCAAAAGTTTTTGTTTTAATTTTATATTATTTATTTATTTTTTCTATTATATTACACAAAATTAGATATAAAAATTATAGATATACAATTATAATATAAAATATAGCAAAATTATATTTTTTATGTCATTAAAATATTTTATCTCACCAATTTATTAAAGGAGATCATTGTGTTTTCCGTGCAACGCTCGGGTGTAGATCTAGTTCATTTGAAACTCAACTACTAACTAAGTTGTTGGTGTTTTACTTGAAGTAATCTAAGTCAATCTCAACAAATAATCAGTTTCATTAAGCCCTTGTTGTCTTAAATAAAAATTAGCTTAGACAACTACATTCAAGACTTCAACTATGTTATTAACTAATAAACTTAGGACCAACGATAAGTATATGTGTAATCTAAAATAAAATAAAAAAAATATTTATTTATTAATATTGAAAGAGAATAAAGAATTGCGCAACAAATATAAATAGTTTTTAAAATATACAAATTTTCCTTCTTTTTTCCTATTTATACCGTAAAAATGTTTTTAATCTTCATTATAATGAATATTATATTTAATTATTGTACCAAAATTAATTAAGTTAAAATAATAAATTTATTATAAAAAATATAAAAACAAAAATAAGGATTTTCACCCTTCTACCGAGTAAGAGGCAGTTCTTTTTTTATATACATAAAGATATAAAGATTTGTCTCTAATTAAAAACTTGTAAAATAAAAATAATATATTAATATTATAGTTTTGCAGAATTTTGGTGCCCTAGCCGCAATTTTAGTACAAAACGGAGAATGTTGTTAGCAGCACTTAATTTATAGCAAACGCAAGCGAATTTTTCACTTCCCAGCTTCAACTCCACGGCGCCGATCCGGGGAGTTCTTCTCCAAGATTAATCTATACTCCGACAAATTTCAGTTTTTCTATATTCTAAGGTTCGATCTGTTCTCATGTTTTATTTGGTATCTTCTGATTGTTTATTTATTTTTATTTTTAAAAATTTTGCTGTACCTTGATATTTAGGTTTATCGTGTTGCATTTTTCTGAGTACTTCTCGTTTTGATCTGTTATTAGTATTGTGTTACTTTGTAAAGTTTTTTCCTTTAATCTAATGAGCCTTTTTAGGGTACTGTATTATTTGAATTTCTTGTTCTCTTTTATGTTTGGGGCTCGGATCTTAAAATCAGGGTTCTTTTGTGACCTTTTTTCTTTGAGAATAATAGGATGCCACGTTCTTACATCGGTTTTCTTATTGATTTTCCAATTAATGTTCCATAACTCTCAGTAAATTAATTTTAGTATTCAAATCTGGACTGTTTTCCTTTGTTATTTTTTTCATCGCAGCTCACTCATACATCAAATATACTGCAGTTATGGCAGGTTTGGCTCCAGATGGATCACAGTTTGATGCTCGTCAGTATGATGCAAAGATGGAATTGTTAGTTGCTTTTGCGCATTTAATTTCTCATTTGAGGTTTAATGATTATTTAGCACTGCAGATGTTTCAACTGCCTCAATTTCCTGTTTCAGGATCCAGGTTGAGGGGCAAGAATTCTTTACTTCTTATGATGAGGTTCATGATACTTTTGATAGCATGGGTCTTCAAGAGAATCTTCTGAGGGGAATTTATGCCTATGGTATTCCTACTATGACTCCCTTTTCCTTTATTAGTTATCTGAGTGGGAGTTGTTGATTTTGCTATTATTGGTTGAAAAATGTATAATAAGCAGTTCTTCTATGGAACATTTCATACTTTTTTGTCCACTTCCACTTCTTTTTTTCCCTTATCTGGTAGTTGAATTTTTTGCCTCTAGGTTTTGAGAAGCCTTCTGCCATTCAGCAAAGGGGCATTGTTCCCTTCTGCAAGGGGCTCGATGTTATCCAGCAGGCTCAGTCTGGAACTGGAAAAACTGCTACATTCTGCTCTGGCATTTTGCAACAGCTAGACTATAGTGTAGTACAATGTCAGGCCTTGGTTTTGGCACCTACTAGAGAACTTGCTCAACAGATAGAGAAGGTTATGCGTGCACTTGGTGACTACCTAGGTGTCAAGGTTCATGCTTGTGTAGGTGGAACCAGTGTTCGTGAGGATCAGAGAATTCTTTCAGCTGGGGTTCATGTTGTTGTTGGAACCCCTGGTCGTGTGTTTGATATGTTGCGTAGACAGTCCCTTCGTGCTGAGTATATTAAAATGTTTGTGTTGGATGAGGCTGATGAAATGCTTTCTCGTGGTTTTAAGGATCAGGTACAATTTTTAGATTCCTTATTGAATAGGGTATATTCAACATGCATGTGTTTTCAATTGGTTGCTTGTGAATGAACACTAATTATGTTTATCATTTGGAAGTATGTCTCTTCAATGATTCTTATTTTGCCATTTTCAGTTTTTGAGATGTACTGATCATTTACTTATATTTGCTATAGATATATGATATCTTCCAGCTGCTGCCACCCAAAGTCCAGGTTGGTGTTTTCTCTGCTACAATGCCTCCTGAAGCCCTTGAAATCACCAGGAAGTTCATGAATAAGCCTGTTAGGATTTTGGTGAAGAGGGATGAACTAACCCTCGAGGGTATTAAGCAGTTCTATGTAAATGTTGACAAGGAAGAGTGGAAGTTGGAGACACTATGTGATCTGTACGAGACCCTGGCCATCACTCAGAGTGTCATCTTTGTCAACACCAGACGGAAGGTTGACTGGCTGACTGATAAGATGAGAAGCCGAGACCACACAGTCTCAGCCACCCACGGAGACATGGACCAGAACACCCGAGACATCATCATGCGTGAATTCCGCTCAGGCTCTTCTCGTGTTCTGATCACCACTGATTTATTGGCTCGTGGTATTGATGTGCAGCAAGTATCTCTCGTCATAAATTATGATCTTCCTACTCAGCCCGAAAACTATCTTCATCGTATTGGAAGAAGTGGAAGGTTTGGAAGAAAAGGTGTTGCCATCAACTTCATGACATTGGAAGATGAAAAGATGCTTGCGGATATTCAGAAGTTCTACAATGTTGTCATTGAGGAGCTCCCAGCCAACGTTGCTGATCTTCTTTAAATTGCTTCTTTTACATTTTTTTTTTCTGGTTTTCGGTTGAAGGAGTTTTAGGGGACTGCCCCTCGGATTTTCTAATTTCTAGCAACTAGTCTATTTTCGAATCTTTTCTTTTGGGGTTTATTATGCATATTTCTTGTTCCACCCATTGTAGACGTGCTGTATAATCAGTTGCATTTGGGTGTACATATGCTAATGCAATTTTGTCGGTAGGCATATTTCTGTAACTTATCTATTCTGCACTCAGCCTCAATTTTTGTCCATTTTTCATTAAGTAATTATTTGTTTTAATATTTCTTTAAAATTTGTCAAGTATACTGTTTTAACAGAATAGTTGGTTTATGAATGTTAATTAAAAATTGATTTACAAATGTTTTTTTTTTGAAAGATAATCTAGATGGGAAAATACGTAATTCAAATTGATTCATCTATTATCTAAATTTATTAAATATTATTATCATATTTCAAATAAAATATTATATTATTACGAATTAAGAGTTGTGAAACAATCATATAAGTTACTAAAAGGAACCTCAAGGGAAGTATTACTAATAGAAACTGTCTATAGGGGTATGATCGAACCGAGTCGAGTCGAGTAGTGTCGTGCTCAAGTTTGACTCATTTAATTTCGAGTCGAGCTTCGAGCTTTTTAATCGAATACTTTGATGTTCACGAACGTTATCGAGCTTTTATCGAGCCTAAACGAACTTTCTAAATTTAGAATATATTTAAGATTTTCATTATTATTTTGAAGAAAATGTTATTTATTCCAAAAAAAATATCATATTCATGCTCATATTCTAAATATTTTTCATTATTAGATAGGTTTATCATTATTGTTACTCTTAAATCATGAAAATATCATTTTTATAAAAGTAATTATTTTATATTTCTTACTAATTTTAGCTAACGAGCCTGCTCACGAGCTCACGAGTCGAATACTATGATGCTCAAGTTTGGTTCATTTAATAAACGAGCTTTAATAAACGAACTCGAACGAGCTTTAATAAACGAACTCGAACGAGCTTTTATCGAGTCGAGATCTGAGTAGCTCACGAACAGTTTGGTTCATTTACACCCCTAACTGTCTTAGTGACTACATTTGAGAGATTTTAAAAATAGTAGAGATTTTTTTAAGGCATGATTCGATAAGGTGTACTGAATTCTTTTTACTATGTTGTACACCATACCGAATCTCATAGTACGAGAAAAATTCATTCTATTACCATGCTAAATTTTTTCATATACCGAATTTCTTTATTTAAATCGATCATTACCTATCAATTGAGAGTTGTTCATGTCATTATAATAGATCCCTTAATCACGAGTGATTGTACTGTATTTTCTTGATAGCAATTCACATTTACGTTCGCATTTGATAGTTGATAAGTCTATTATCGTCCGAATTATTGTCACAATCAATCCATTTCGCTATTGAAGGGATTTTTACTTGCAAAATGAATTTCATAATCCGATTGCCAAGGCCGATATTGGATATCATAATTGTTATGCTTATGATTAACCCATCACACTCCTATTGAATGCATAAGAAAGTTTGCGGAATACCTGGATGTATTTAAATGTTGATCTGTTGCGCAGGGATTTGATCTTTAATCATTCTTGCGCAATAAGATTCAATCCTGAAAAGATCAGAATTAAATCTTTGATTTTATATGAATAAAATAAAAAACTTGAGAGGAATTAGATCCTCCAGATTTGATCTTCTAATGTGTATCCCCTGCCCCGATACGGATATCTGGTGAAGATTCCCTCCAGATTCCTTGCTTATTGAGAAGCAGAATTTTCTTCACGTTCTCAGATCCAGTCGACTTCTATAGCTCCCAACTCTCTTGTTTGCTGCTTATCAACTTATGATCTTGTTGTGCATTGAAAACTTAGAACCGAGGGAGTATTTATAGGAAATTCTGATTCCTAATGGGCTTGAGGTTTACATGGACCAGACCTAGGACCAGAATGCAAGTAGCAAAGAAGGCATATCAATTAATTAATTCTCATATATACAATTAGTTAATTAATATTGATTCATGCCACTAGAAAATCAATACTGTCCTACCTCTTTGCTACCACGTTGCGAGGAACGGGTTGCATGGGCTCGGTATATCCCCATATTTAAGGTTACAGGCATTAATTAATTAATTTAGGCTCTGAGAAGCCTACAAATTAAATAATATGTTTTATTCCTAAGTAGTACCACATTTCGCTTATGCTTGAACTTAATCAGCCTGCAAGACTTCTGCATAGTGAACCTATTTAAGCTTCTTAAGAAACGTTACCATCCTATACTGTATATTGTTACCTAATCAAAGAACTAGAAGTCATACACAAGTTGCTACCACCCAAGATATATATATGCAAGTACATGCAAGACTCTCCATCATAGTATCTTAGTGTCTATCTTCTCAATTAGCACATCACCCCTTGCTACGATTTCTCGTATGATATGATACTTTCTCTCTTTGTGTTTAGTTGTCTTGTGAGTTCGTGGTTCCTTTTTATTTGCCACACCAAAGTTATCACAATATACTATGATAGACTTGGGAAAATTAGGGATCACATCCAACTCCAGCGGGAAGTTTCGGAGCTATATTTCTTCTTTTGAAGCTGCAGCATACTCAGATTCCATGGTGGAGTCTGCAATGTATTTCTGCTTTGCACTCCTCCATGATATGGCTCCACCTCCTAGAGTAAACAAATACCAAGAGGTAGATTCTACTTCGTTGGACCAACCTAGAAATCTGAATATGTATAACCCACAGGACACAACTTTTCAGACTAAAAAACGAGGCAGTAATCTCTTGTCTTTTGTAGATACTTGAGAATATGCTTTACAACAGTCCATTGCGCCATTACATAGATCATCACGTGACTGTCTTCCCCCTTAGTCCAAGGTTGAGAACATGCACCTCGTAAACCTTCTGTTGTAAAGCTTTTGTAAATGAATCCTCTAGATTATCCTTAGTGTCTATCTTCTCAATTAGCACATCACCCCTTGCTACGATTTCTCGTATGATGTGATACTTCCTCTCTTTGTGTTTAGTTGTCTTGTGAGTTCGTGGTTCCTTTTTATTTGCCACACCAGAGTTATCACAATATACTGTGATAGACTTGGGAAAATTAGGGATCACGTCCAACTCCAGTGGGAAGTTCCGGAGCTATACTTCTTCTTTCGAAGCTTCTGAAGCTACAACATACTCAGATTCCATGGTGGAGTCTGCAATATATTTCTGCTTTGCACTCCTCCATGATATGGCTCCACCTCCTAGAGTAAACGCATACCAAGAGGTAGATTCTACTTCGTTGGACCAACTTAGAAATCGAAATATGTATAACCCACAGGACACAACTTTTCAGACTAAAAAATGAGGGAGTAGTCTCTTGTCTTTTGCAGATACTTGAGAATATGCTTTACAACAGTCCATTGCGCCATTACATAGATCATCACGTGGCTATCTTCACTCTCAGTCCAAGGTTGCGAACATGCACCTCGTAAACCTTCTGTTGTAAAGCTTTTGTAAATGAATCCGCTAGATTATCCTTAGTGTCTATCTTCTCAATTAGCACATCACCCATTGCTACGATTTCTCGTATGATATGATACTTCCTCTCTTTGTGTTTAGTTGTTTTGTGAGTTCGTGGTTCCTTTTTATTTGCCACACCAGAGTTATCACAATATACTGTGATAGACTTGGGAAAATTAGGGATCACGTCCAACTCTAGTGGGAAGTTCCGGAGCTACACTGCTTCTTTCAAAGCTTCTAAAGCTGCAACATACTCAGCTTCCATGGTGGAGTCTGCAATGTATTTCTGCTTTGCACTCCTCCATGATATGGCTCCACCTCCTAGAGGAAACACATACCAAGAAGTAGATTCTATTTCGTTGGACCAGCCTAGACATCCGAATATGTATAACCCACAGGACACAACTTTTCAGACTAAAAAATGAGACAGTAGTCTCTTGTCTTTTGCAGATACTTGAGAATATGCTTTACAGCAGTCCATTGCGCCTTTCCCGGACTATACTGGTATCTCGCTACCATGCAAACGACAAAGAAGATATCTGGTCTCCTCCATAGCAGAGCATACATGAGACTTCCGACTGCAGAACTATACAGAACCTTGCTAATTTCATATCTCATTTTGTGTCTTAGGACATTGATTTTTAGAAAGATGAAAACTATGTCTGAAAGGTAACAAACCTTTCTCGGTGGTTTGCATGCTGAAATGAGCAATCATAGTATCCACATATGATGCTTGAGACTATGCAACCATCTTCTGCTTGCGATCACACAAGACTTTAATGCCTAGGATGTATGCAACCTCTCCAAGATCCTTCATATGAAATTGTTCGGGTAACCACCCTTTTATATCTAATAATATCTCCACATTGTCGCCAAATAGGAGAATATCATCTACATAAATTGCAAGTAACACCACATTCCACTGACGAACACACGGTACACATAACTCTCGTTTGAACACTGTGAAAATCCTTAAGATTTAATCACTTCGTCGTAAGTTACATGACTGTGAAGCATGCTTAAGTCCATACAGGTGTTGGGATTATATACTGAAAGCATATATGATTAAGTGTTTTGTACACTGGTCTTCATATATATTGCCGCAACAATGCTCGTTGTCTGATAGAACAAACATACAACGAACCATAATATCCTATTATCTCGTAGATAGGGATGATCATATGGTGTGTAGGAGATCACAGAGGATCATATGA
>JAPKLW010000350.1:387344-470824 GCA_026898455.1 Plectranthus barbatus
TATGATCTCCCTATCGACGAGATAAGAGGATAATTGTGTTTGCGACACATGTTTGTTAATTCAGACAGGAGATGAACATACAACAAGTATGATTACCAGTATATTAACCAGTAAACCTTGTACATAATATACCAATCATAATGCTTTCAGTATATAAATCCATCATATCCTACAAACATCATCACCTTTCACCTACTTTCTAACTAATCAAGTTCCTTTCTCAGCACGTATATTGGATAACCCCAAACCCTCATTCTGGTTAACCTAAGCTTTCGCCTATACCGGAGTTCTCGATGCATTTTAGGAACTGATTTAGTGAAGGAATCATACCATGAACCGAAGTTCTCATAATTCAACTGATCCAAGGATCTCTGTGGATCTCTAAATAATTTTCATGTATCAATTATTCCCTAGCATGTTCCTATTTAATAAATAAATTTCCATGCAGATGTTTATCGGATTACCTGACATTTGTAGTGTCTGCATATCTGCGCGTATGGATTTAAACCTTTGAATCCTTGCGCTCCATATTTAATACTGCAGAATAAAAATTAAATATATTGATTTTGATTAAATAATTAAAATCAAAATGTTGAGAGAGAAAGAAGAAAAAGATCTTTCAGATCTGATCAGTATCCCAGCTCCGATCCAAAAATCTGGTGAAGATTCCTTCCGGATTCCGTGCCTATTGAGAAGCAGAATTTCCTCCTCTTTCTCAAATCAATGTCGCCTATCGCAGCTCCCAAATACTAGTTTGCTGCTTAGCAACCTATGATCTTGTGGTGTGTTGAGATCTGAGAACCTGAGGGGTATTTATAGGAAATTCTGATCCCTAATGGGCTTGAGCTTTTCATGGGCCAAAGGAGGGACCAATATGTAAATAATAAATAGGGCCTATGAATTAATTAATTCCCATATTAAACCTAAAATATAATTAATTAATTAAGATTAATTCATGACACTAGAGAATCAATACTGACCTACCCATTTATTACCACGTTATGAGGAACGGGTTGCATAGGCTCGGTATATCCACATATTTAAGGTTACAAACATTTATTAATTAATTTGAGCTCTAACATGCTCCAAAATTAATTAATATCTTTAATCCTATGTAGTACCACTCAATCCTTTTTACTTATGCTTGAACTTAATCTTCCTGCAAGACTTTAGCATAGTGAACCTTTTGAGCTTCTTAGGGAATGCCACCATCCTATACTAGATATGGTTGCCTAATTCAAGTCACTGACAGTCATATACAATTGTTACCACCCAACATACAGATATACGAGCTCGACTAGAACTCTCCACCATAGTATCTCAAAGTGAAACACAAATTTGTATATACCTTCGTACCTTCGTTTAGGCTTAGGATTTCATCAAGTCATCAAGATCAAGATTCCTTTAATGTCAGATAAAGGAATCGATCTTAACTTAGGTTCTATCAATGCGTATCGCACACACCAGCATACCAAGCAATCAAGAAAAACCGCTTATTACTGCGTATGCTGCATCCTATACTAATAATCTATCCTGGGACTGTCTCAGCTCTGATAACCATTTATATCTCGCTAGGTCAAGCGATCCATACTATCTTCCGTGATCTCCTACACACCGTATGATCTCCCTATCGTCGAGATAAGAGAATACCATTGTTTGCTTTCATATGTTTATTAATCAGACAGGACTATTGTATCATTGTATACAAGACATTAATTATTACCATTATATGAAACGAAACTGCTTACCGATATACCAATCATAATGCCTTGCAATATACAAAAACATAAAAATCTCCCTCTTATACTCAATGTGTTAAAAACATTAGCTGTTAATTTAATCACCGAGTGGCTTGCATCAGCCACAGTCCAAATCTATGAATCCCTATCATAGATTTATGCTTGAGCATTTTTAACCAATCAAGTAGGTAAAGATAAACTTTTAGGGTTACATCACTTAATTTGGAATTGGTCTTTATATGTTACATCACTTTGTGAATTATAGGTTTCTCAAATTTGCAACTGCATTAGTACTATCACTCAAACTAGTGATACCTTATGCAAATGAATAACCATTACTGAATTCTAGTTTGTAATACCTGAATCATATTGTACAGTGGCGGAGTTCCATAAAACTCAATTGTTTTACACTTCCATTATATGATTCTAATACCCAAAGTGAACATATAGTTAGAATAAGACATTATTATGATGTAGTCCACCTGGAGATCTGAACCATAACCCACAGTACATATACTCGACCGTATTGTGTATGTCCAGGGTTAAGACTGATATCTATCAACTATGCCAACCTTATAGCAAGATATTAGACTTCATACAGTTTTTTGTGTAGAACTTCTAAGACAAACTTAACATCCTCTTCTTGCAAACATGCAAGACTTAGATCTTGACGATGTACCCAGTGTCCCTTTTAGTTCAAGATCTATAACTGTTCGGATAACTATCTCCGCATGCCTTACAATACCTCCACATTGTCACCAAATAGGAGAATATCATCTACATACTATACAAGATGCACCACGCTACCGCTGACATATAACTCAAATCTCTCGTTCATGCATGGTGAGAATCCATAGGATTTTATCACGTCATCTGAACATAGGTTTCATGACCAGTGAGCTTCAATCCATAAAAGGACTTTCAAAGCTTCTAGACAAGATACTTTCGCCTTAGTGCACAAAACCTTCTGACAATTTCATTGCCAAATTACTAGGTTACCTAGTGGTGCTAAATCTAAGAGCATCCGAATGAACTTGAGAATGACTCACTGATGAAAAGTCCCATTATAGTCTTATGCTCTCTTACTGACTGTAATGCTTTACCACCAACCTTAATACTTTCATTCGCTCCTTGTATACCTACTTGCTGCTTATAGCTATAAAGCTATGTATCAGTCAAGACTTTTGGTATACAACCATAGCATGATGAATTCTATTACTGAATTCATGACGATCCACTCTATACCCTTGTTAGATATTGCTTCATCATAGTTTCGGGGACTTCCATCAACCCGATCAAAATCTAGGATGAAGTATAACCTCCCACTGCAATGAAGTATCGATGCTGTGTTAGCAGTCGGTGCAATTCCTCATAGTTCTGCACCTTGCACCATCAACTCTGTGTGTGATACAATAACAACCTAGGTACATCCACACTCACACAGGGCTTTCCAAATGGATATGCATTAGCATCTTCAACTTCTTGAAGAACAAAATCTCATTTGATAGTACGGTTACATAGTCTCAAAAGAATCATTCGTTGACTTTAACAACGAACTTGCCGATTCTCAAGAATATAGCCGTCATTCGTTTCTTTCCAGAATTTTCTATAAACAACCTTATTTTGATTCTAACCCATCATTGTTATGTTTAGTTAGCAAAACAAATTATTCTCAAAACCATTATGACCTACTAGACATATGTCATAGTCATAACTTTTGAGAAACTATTAACACTGACTTAAAATCAACCAATAATTGTTTTCTAAGGATTTCCAAGAAATGAAACTAGCAGGAATGCTTATCATATCATGCTTCAAAAAATCTCATTTCTTGTCATACTACACCATCGGGACAAAATCCTGATGTAGTCTATTAGGAGTACATTCTAATTATATGACTAGTGCTGACTCTGCTCGTTACTGAGGCGTGCATCAGTTTCATTTAAAATATAATGACTTGATAGTCTTAATTGGCTTCTTTTCCACTACCACCATGAATATTTGAGTTATCAAACTATTCTTACTTGCGGCAAAGCTAATAGACACATCAGTACCTTGAGAATTGTCAAATAAATGATACAATACTCACACCCTCTAGAGCTTAAGTGGACATCAGTTCACACTGGTCAAGATGGATGAATTCCAACATATCACCATATCGAGACTTACTTGCTTCAAAAGAGCCTGGTCAAAATTATTATTATCTATCCAGGATTCTCCAACTTAATGAGAAACAACCCTGGATTAAATCTATTATTTCATTATCTAGGAGTTGCTTGATTTGATTAGATTAATGTGACTCGTCAACATCTTATCCTCCCAACTAGATTTGCACTCTCAATTAGGAACAAGTCCGAACTGAGTCCAATGTTACACCATCTATGAGTTGCTTAATCCGTTTGAGATTGATGTGACCATGTCTCAGATATCACAGATATGTAAGATCTATATGTTGAGAAGAAAATATTTTTGAACGCATGACTAGAAAAAGCAATATTCGTTAGAAGTTTTATAGAGACCATTAATGATATAGAGAGTTAAGTAGTCCATGATGGATTGTACCTTTATTACCTGCTGAGGGTATTTTCGTATGGATATGCAGCCCCGGGAATTTGTAATCTAGATAATACAAAAAATGGCAAAAATAATACTTATAAAATAACAGATAATAATTAGTACAATGAATCAAATTGGATCGTTTGATGAGATTGACAGTGACTGCCGGAATCTCCATCGGATAGGGGTCGACTTACAAGGGACATTTATAGAAATTAAAGGCTAGCTAGGGCTTCCTATATTTCCGCCAGGTGAGTTATTCATCGAGCTCCAGATTTATCAGAGCTGTTACATTGCTTGCCCTCAACCGTCTCCAAGAAATCCACAGCCTTATCCTCTAGGTATTTAATAGATCTTTCGACCATTGGTTA
The DNA here is from genome assembly GCA_026898455.1 of Plectranthus barbatus. Taxonomy (NCBI): domain Eukaryota; kingdom Viridiplantae; phylum Streptophyta; class Magnoliopsida; order Lamiales; family Lamiaceae; genus Plectranthus; species Plectranthus barbatus. Next base: position 392,011 of record JAPKLW010000350.1, read on the forward strand.
GCAGTCCTCTATTTGTTGGTTGAGCTGCTGCCGATCGAACTTCTTTGGTCAGACTGCTGCCTATGGATTGGTTAGATTGAACTATTTTTTCCTTCATACCGTGTTCACTTTCGGACTTGCCGGTTTAAATGGGTTGCCTTTGATTGGGCCGATCAGCTGTTCATCCCTAAAAAAATCGTTAATAAGCCGCATTTTAGACCCCTTTATGGGCCGATTATCATTGTACCCCAATAATAGCCCCTTCGGCTCAGTGGGGTGTTCTCTTGGGGAGCCTGAAGAGTTGAATAATCAGGTATTCTAATGCTGATCAGTTTGCCCTTTATAAGTGGGTTATGTTCTAGATGTTGGCCCTTCAAACTCCACTTGGATGGGAATTTAGTTTCATTCAGGTGCTAGTGAGCACCTCCTGGCTCGGGGGACCAGTTCCTGTGTGGATGACCACCCTTGCCTGTGTAGCCCCGGGAAGCTATCATGAGCGCCGTGGCCGCGGGCCCAAAACCACGATGTTTCGGAGGGCATTTTGGGTTCTGCCCTATTTTAGTTTTAGCTATCTGGTTAGCCCCTGCGAATTATTTAAGTTCATCTTCTGGGGTCTTTTTACGAGCGTGGTGTATGCCACGTTTCTTTGTGGGTACTCGTCGAGGTACCTTACCAAAGGGTCTTATAACCCTGGTAGAGTTTTGGGTAGTTTGGGTAGTCGAATTGCTTTTGGATTTTGCCGCCCAGACTTACTTAATGGCAGTTATATAATAAGCATGAAAATCGGGGGCGGTTTTGAGCAGTTGAATGGGCACGAATTAAATAACCGTCACTTTGGTGATTTGATCTTCATTCTTATCCAGACAATTTCTCTCTTTCACTTTCTCTCTCTTTGTTTGTGATTTTCGGCGAGCTTTGCCTTTGATTGTGTATTATTTTCGGTGGCTGCTTCGTCGATCGTCCCTTCTGCACACAAAGCTAGGATCTTCCTTTTATTCCTATATTTTTTCTAATTCTTGCTTTGCTGGGGGTTCTAGGTGGTAGTCCTAGAGTTTGTGCTTTGAGTTTGTGTGGGATAGATGTAGGCTGACCGGGGCTTGCCACCCGCTTCTTCTTTTCTTTAGGTTAATTTTATTTCGAGATTTCTATATTATTTTTTGAAAATGTCATCATCCGGTTTTGACTCCCAAAATCGTGAGAGCCTCGGTTTAGGGGATTTCAATCCGATGCTGCCGTTTACTCCTTTAGCTGAGAGGGACTTCAATGCGGCGGACTTTACTAGGCCCGATTGGAGTCTGCTCTTCCAGGGGCTAGAGAGCCTGGGCTGTCGAGCAAAGGGAAAAGTGTTGAGGAGGAGCCTGTCTCGTACTCCAATTCTGACGATGAGAAGATGATCTCAAAAATGATGTGGGGGTTAGATCGTACGATGGGGGCGGTGTGACCAGCGATGCCGGCCGTGAAGTGGATGTTGTTCCGGATCCTGAGGTGACTGGTAACTGGGTTTTGCTTGATGATTGGTGTACCCACCGAGTTCTGGGCGATGTTTCGGGGGTCACTAAGGACACAATGAAGTCCCTGGAAAACTCGGTGCCCTGTCACAACATCATTTATATCGTACCCAGGGCTAGTGGAGGTACTTCGATCTACCAACTGGGTTTGTAACATTTTACATAGTGGCGATGGAGAATGGGGTCGGGCTACCGATACACCTCTTCTTCAGTGAGGTGCTGGCCTCATACAATGTCTGCTTGTTTGGGTGGACCTCAGACTGGGCCTTCCCACTATGAGAGAGTGGCAAAGTATGTACAGGCTGAACCAGTGCGCAAACAAGAATTATTATTTCCTCACCAGGTGGGCATCTGGGAGGTCGACGTTGATTAAGAAACTGCCATCAAACTCGTTGGGGTGGTGGTTTACATTTTTTCCTAAAGCTCAATCCAGAGCATCCGAAGTTTCTCCAGCATGGCAGGACGCTAATTAGTGGGTGGAAGAACTTTTTGGTAATTTTTGATCTGGTGCTTCGTACTAATACTTGTTTCATTCTTTGTAGGGAGAGGTTGTCCAGTACTGACTGCCTCTGAACAAGCACGTGTGGATCGTGCTTACGACATGTCCACTGGGGACTGTGTGTGGCGACTAGTTGATCAGGGCCGCATGGTTACAACCTCCACTTACCTCGATCTTGACGGTCATCTTGCTGAACTCCCCAAGAATATGGTCCACCCTAGGGTGATTGCGGAACAGGTCACCAAGGCCCTCCAAGATAATAAGAGAACCCGTGATGAGGTGGAGGCAAAACATTGAGAGGCTAATCCCCCGAAGAGGCCCCAGACGGGGCCCGGTCCTACTCCACCTCCTCCTCCGTTCAAGACCCCGTAGGAACAAGAGCAGGTAGATTCCTCTCGTCCTCCTTCCCGCACGGAGACCACGTTGCAGCGGGGTGGCAAGAGGGGAAAGGAGAAGGAGACGGGAGGGCTCGAGCGCCACTACTGCTACCGCCGAGAGCGGGACACCTAAATGGAGCACGTTGAGGACCAGAGTAGGTCCCTCGTGCGGGCGACCATCCCATTGAACACGAGGGTGGACTCGTTTTTAGTCTACTGTTAAAAATTGCTGCTGGATCCTTTGGTGCTCGAGCCATCATCAGGCTCAGTCTTCAATCGGCTGGTCCGCTATGTACATTGCTTGCTCAAGGTGGGTATCTCTTTCTTAGATTGCTATGCGTGGTCGTTCATTACTAACGATTTGCGTGCATATTTACAAAGCACGATGGACTTCCCTGATCCACCAAGAACTTGTTGCCTTTGGCGATAAGTGTTCCAAAGAGATCCTACAGCTCCGAAAGGAGCGCGAGGCCGGTAAGAAGAAGGTCGAGGAGTGTAGGGATTCGTGAACTGAATTACGAAGTCCGTTTGACAAAGATCGTTAATTGGAATATCAAAAATAAATTGCTATGCCTATGATTAATCCTAGCATGCTCCTATTGAATATGCATATGGGGGTTTATGTGGAATACCTGGATCGCGAAACCCTGAAGAACAAGTGCGCGGAGACTCCTCTTGATCTTTTTCCCACACAGAAAGAATAATTTCCTAACAGATTAAGGAAATAAATCTATGAAAATTAATAAGTAATTTTTGAAAATAAGAAAGAGAGAGAAGAAAGAAGATAATCCTCCTGATCTGATCTTCTGATCTGTATCCCAACTCAATCTGAATATCTGGTGAAGATTCCCTTCAGATTTCTTGCCCGGTCGAGAAGCAGAATTTCCTTCTCGTTTCTCAGATCTAGTCGATCACCACAGCTCCCAAATTCTGGTTTGCTGTGTGCAACTTATGATCTTGTGGTGTGTTGAGATCTGAGGAACTGAGGCCTATTTATAGGAAAATACTGCACTTCTATTGGACTTGAGTTTCATGGGCCAGACCAGGGACTAGAATGCAAATAGAAAATAAGGCTTATCAATTAATTAATTCCCATATTCAACCCAGAATATAATTAATTAATTAATATTGATTCATTCCACCAGAGAATCAATACTGTCCTACCTATTTGCTGCTACCACGTTTTGAGGTACGGGTTGCATGGGCTCGGTATATCCCCACATTTAAGGTTACAGACATTCATATACTTATGCTTCAACTTAATCAGCCTGCAGGACTTTAGAATAACGAACCTTTTGAGCTGCTCAGGGAATGTCACCATCCTATACTGGATGTGGTTACCTAGTTTCAGTACCAGACAGTCATACACAAACTGCTATTACCCAAGATACAAATATACAAGCTCAACCAAAGCCTTTCACTGCAACTTGTAGTAATACACAATCTGCATATATTTTTGTACCTTTATATAGGCTTAGGATCTCATCAATACATAGAGATCTAGATTCTTTTAATGTCAGATAAAAGAATCGATCTCGACTTAGGTCCTTATCAATGTGTGCCCCACACCAGCATACCAAGCCATCCAATATAAGATGCTTATTACTGTGTATGCTGCAGCCTACACCGACAGTTTATCCTGGAACTATCTCAGCTGTGATAATTATTTATATCTCGCTAAGTCAAATGATCCATACGAACTTCCATGATCTACTACACACCCTATGATCTCCCTATCGACGAGATAAGAGGATAATTGCATTTGCGACACATGTTTGTTAATTCAAACAGGAGATGAACATACAACATTTATGATTCCCAGTATATTAACCAATCGACCTTGTACATAATATACCAATCATAATGCTTTCAGTATATAAATCCATCAAGGAGCTGGAGGAGAAGCTCGATGAGACGGAGGGCAAGGCTGTCTCCCTTGCTATTAGGGTGGACGAGGTCCAGAAGGAGGCTGAAACGTGCAAGGAGGAGACCAATTTCTTCGTCGAAAATATGCACAGACTATTACTAAGATTGCTACTCTGGGGAAGGATCTCCAAAAAATAGTAGATCAGGTTCGAGCTACGGATGCCCAACTGTGGACTCAAAAAGAGTCCTATATGATTGAGCTGAAGGGGTTCGACGACTAAATCGCTCGCTTGAAATCGAGCGAAGGGCTTAATTTTTGGTCCATGATCATCTCCCTTCATTATTCCGAGACATACGAGGTACTACATTGCTTCTTTCTTTCTCGTTTGTGCTGTTTTCTCCCCTTTTATCCTCCTATCAATCAGCGGTACAACCAATCGTTGTGGATGGTGTACTTTGCCGCCATCCTCCTCAGTCAACCTACTTCTTCTCTGTCTTCTGGTGTGGTGCCTTCTTTGATAAACTGGAATATCAGCTCGATCCATGAGCTCCCTTAGCCCATCTCATGTACTTTGTTAGTTTTTTCCATCACTACGGGTTTTTTGGCCCATGTGAGGGGGATTGGTCTGACCTGTCTGTCCTGTTTTGGTGACGCCAAGTTTGCAAGTGCGTAGGGTGTTCTCCTCTCTTACTAGGTGCTTGATGTCTAAGTCTTCGAACTCACTGCTAACTACCGAGCTAGTTCATGATACTTTAATAATCTTGGCTCCTTTACATGGTATTGATTATCTACATGCAACACCACTAGCTGTGAGTCGCCCTGTACTTGTAGGGATCAGATGACTAACTCTCTTACAAGCTGCATTCCCCTAATCAGGGCTTCATAGTCCGCCTCGTTGTTTGTTGCCTCGAATTTGAGCCTGATGGCTCGCTCGAACTGCTCCCCCATGGGCTTCTCAACTTTATGCTAGCATCATTTCCATGCATATTGCTGGCTCCGTCAATTTGGAGTACCCAAGGCTCTTTGGAGGTTTCTCCCAGTTCCAGGTTTGCAATTTCTTTTTCGGCGTCCATTTGGAGGCTGCACGAGAATTCCGCTACAAAATCTGCGAGCACTTGGGATTTTATTGTTGTCCTTGGTTCGAATTCAAGCCTGTATCCCCCAATTTCCACCGCCCACTTTAGCAACCTTCCTTTCTCGCATGACTTAGAAAATACAGTTCGAAGTGGGTAAGAAGTGATTACCTTGAGGGGTGTGCTTCAAAGTAGGGTCTTAGCTTCCTGGAGGTGGTTACTAATGCTAGCGCGAGCTTCTCTAGCGCCGTATACCTTGTTTCATCATCAAGGAGTTGTTTACTTGTATAGTAAACTGGATGTTGCTTGCCTGCGCACACCTGAACCAGGACTGCTCCGAGAGTGTGCTCCAACACGGATAGATACAATAGTAGCATCTCTCCTTGTTCGAGTTTGGTAAGCAGTAGAGGGCTTGCCAGGTACTCCTTTAGCTGTTCGAGTGCCCTTGGTCACTCGTCGGTCCATTTGAACTACTTTCCTTTCCGCAAAACTTGGAAGAAGCTGTGGGTCTTGTCGAAATTCCTTGAGATGAATCTACTAAGTACCGCGAGCTTCTGGTTAGCCTCTGCACTTCTTTTGGGTTCCTAGGGTAAGCTATTTCTTGAACCACCTTGATTTGTGTTGGGTCTTCTTGTATGCCTCGGTTGGTGACAATGTAACCTAGGAATTTCCCAATACTACACCGAATGTGCTCTTCGCCGGGCTGAGCTTCATGTTGTACTGGTTCAGGATATTGAATGTCTCCTTCAGGTTCTCCACGTGGTCTGTGGCTCTGGCTGATTTAATCAGCATATCATCGATGTAGACTTCTACGATCTTCCCAATGAGTGGCTCAAACATTTTGTTCACGAGCTGCTGGTAAATTGACTCCGCTTTCTTCAATTCGAAGGGCATCACCTTGTAGCAGTAAATTCCTTTGTTCGTCATGATCACGGTCTTCTCTTGGTCGTCTGGATACATCTGAATTTGATTATACCCAGAGAACGCATCCATGAAGCTAAGTTGTTCATGCCCGACGGTCGCATTGACTATGCAATCGATGTGTGGGAGTGGGTATAGATCCTTCGGACATGTCTTGTTGAGGTCAGTATAGTCTATGCACACCTTGTTCTTCCCATACTTCTTTATCACGACCACGACTTTAGCAAGCCAGGTTAGGTATTTCATTTCCCTTGCCAAACTGATCTCGAGTAGCTTCTAGATTTCCTCGTTGATAGGATCATTTTTCTCGGTGGCAAACTTCCTTCTGCACTGCTGCACATGTTTCTTGCTTGGGTCAACTTGTAGTAGGTGCATCATTACCTTCGCGTCAATTTTGACCATGTCTTTATGCAACCATGCAAACACAACTCGTTCTTTGCCTAGGAGCTCTACAAGCTGTGTGTGGATCTTCGGGTCCAATCCGCTCCCGATGTTGGTTTTCTTGCTTTGATTTGTCGGATCGAGCACCGCCTCCCTAGTTTCATCGAACTCCCCTGGTGGTGGTAATGGTAGGTTGTTTGGGAGGTGTTGCTGTAGGCAGACAACCTTGAAGATCGCGTAGTAGCACTCTTTGGTGGCATTTTACTCTCTTTTAATCGTGTAGATCCCCTTCGGAGTTGGGAACTTGACGACCTGGTGATAGGTGGATGGCACGACTTTAAGCTGGTGGAGCCAATGTCGCCCTAGCAGGGTATTGTAGGCACTTGGCGCGTTTATTACCATGAATGAGATATCGTGGTAGGTTTCTCCGCAGTAGGTCGGCAAAGTCACCATTCTAAGAGTCATCTGAACTCCATCGTTGATGCTGATCAGGGGCGTCTGACTTCGTACTATCTTTTTACTGGGGAGCTTCATTTCCTTCAGGGCATGCAGGAACAAAATGTTGGCCGAGCTCCCGTTGTCGACCAGTATCATCTTCGCAAGGAAATTGTAGATCAGCAGAGAGATCACCAAGGTGTCAACATGCGGGTGGTCAAGCCACGACACTTCATTATCTATAAATTCGATTGGTGGGTGCGTCGGATTTCTCTGGGGTGCCAAGCCTTCTTTGCAGGTCATCCTTCTGGCTTTCTTGGCTGCGGATTGGGTTAAGATGCTAATTTCTGAGCCGCTAGTGATGCAGTTGATGGTGCAAACTAGTACCAGAGATTTGGGGGCAGATCTCTTGTTGTTCTATGGCTGCTGGGTTGTTTCCGCGGTTTCAGGTTTGCTTTTCTCTATCCGACAAGAATTTGGTCAGCTTGCCCTTCTTGAGTAGCTCGATCACTTCCAACCATAGCACCCTGCAGTCCGTCGTGGTGTGCCCGTGGTCATTGTGGAATTTGTGGAATTTCTGGATATCTCGCATTAACAGATCTGTTTTCATTTTCTGCTGCCACATCACTGTAGGGTTTTCCCGTGAACCGAATCACCAAAACCAATTTGAACCGGATCGATTTATGGGTATTGTGCATAATTAAATACATAATAAATCCTAGCATGCTCCTATGAATTTAATTACCTGAATTGTGGATTGAGGAATTACCGTTATTCCGTCGAGTCTGAACCGATCTTTTCCGTTTGAATTTCCAACTTGAATTCAATCATGCAATCCGATTTTATCTGCGGAATCAGAAATTAGAAATCTAATTTCTTAGAATAAAAATCAAAAATAAAAGGGAAGAAAGAAATCTTTTGTTCTCCAGATTAGATCTTCAGATCTATATCCCGGTGCTGTTCAGATCTACTACTGGTGAGGACTCCGTAGATCAGTGGTTTGAGCAGGATCAAAATCGAAATTATCCTCCCTTTTGAAACAGGATCGACGCCCCTCTCTCTCTCTCCTAGGTTTAGTGTGTTTCAACTGTGTTGTAACTTATGAGAGAGAGCTGTCTATTTATAGACCTAGGGTTGTAAACCCTAATGGGCTCCTGGGCTCAATTCAGCACACTATCCTTGGGCCAGACCTGGGACCTAATGCAAATAATGAAGTGGGCCTATAAATTAATTAATTCCCATGTCCACAACCCAGGGCACAATTAATTAATTAATATTAATTCTTTTTCACCACATAATTAATACTGACCTACCCTTTTATTATCATGTTATGAGAATGGACTGCATTAATTGAGAATCCCCATATTTAAGGTTACCGGACATCCATTAATTAATCGGAGCCTCTGAAAAGCTCTAAATACAATTAATTAATATCTTATTATTCCTGAGTAGTACCACTCAATCCTTATCACTCGTGCCTGAACTTAATCAGCCTGCAGGACTTTGACACGATGAATGTTATTGAGCTCCTCAGGGAATGTCCCCATCCTATTACTCGGATATGGATACCTAAACCCAGTCTCAGGCGGTACTACACAAACTGCTGTTACCCAAGATGCAGATATACGAGCACGTTACTTAGGCTCTCCACCATGGCAAGTCAAAGCAACAATCAACCCGTGCAAACCCCTGAACCTTCGTTAGGGTTTGGACTGAATCAATATAACGAGATCTTGTATTCGCTGATTTCAGACAGACGAATACATCTCACTGCGGTCCATCAATACGCCACCTCTGCCTACCAGCATGTCAAGTAACCAAGACAGACTACTTATTCCGACAATGCCGCAGCCATCCAGACAGACGTATCCTCATACGCTGTCTCAGTTGTGATCAGGTTTATGTCTCACTAGGTCAAGTGATCATACTGTCTTCTGTGATCTACAACACGCCGTATGATCATCCCTATCGGTGAGACAAGAGGATACCATTGTTCATACGTGTAAGATTGTTAACAGATAGGAGAAATAAACCATTGTATACTCATTATAATAAATGCTTTTAGTATACAAAACCCATCAATCTCCCACTTATCGTCAAAGGATAACTAAGCTATTACAGAGTATACAGTCCGTCTATCTAGTCTATTGTCTCTTTAAACACTATCAGTGGTCGGCATCCACCTCAGACCCAGATCACAAATATGTCTTTCGTAAACTTCCTGCGGCAAGCTCTTTGTAAATGGATCAGCAAGATTGTCAGCAGTGTCAATCTTCTTAATCAGCACATCGCCCCTCGATACGATTTCTCGTATGATATGGTACTTTCTCTCTATGTGTTTGCTTGCCTTGTGAGATTGTGGTTCCTTTGAGTTTGCCACTGCACCAGAGTTATCACAATAAATTGTGATGCTCCTCGGCAAACTCGGGATCACGCCCAACTCTAAAAGGTAGTTCCTGAGCCATACCCCCTCTTTCAAGGCGTCGGAGGCGGCGACATATTCTGCCTCCATGGTGGAGTGAGCAATGCATTTCTGCTTTGAGCTCCTCCAAGATACAGCTCCACCTCCCAGGGTAAACACATATCCTGTGGTCGATTTCTTCTCATCATGGTCCCCTTGGAAATTCGAGTCTGTATAACCCACAGGGCACAAATCCTCACTTTGATAAACTAAGCAGTAATTCCTAGATCCCTTCAAATACTTGAGGATGTGCTTTACAGCAGTCCAGTGCGCATGTCCAGGGTTAGATTGATATCTTGCTAACATGCCAACGACAAAACAGATATCTGGCCTGGTACACAACATCGCATGCATGAGGCTACCCACTGCCGAAGCATATGGTACAAGACTTATCTCATCTTTCTCCTGCTGTGTCTGAGGACACTGCCCACTAGAAAGACGAACGCCATGTCTAAAAGGTAGCAACCCTTTCTTGGCGAGTTGCATGCTGAACCGGGCTATCTAAGTATCCACATAGGATGCGTGGGATAAGCTCAACATTCTTCTCTGACGATCTCGTAAGATCTTAATCTCAAGAATATAGCCAGCTTCACCCAGATCCTTCATTTGGAACTGTTCGGATAACCAAGCCTTGATTTCCGACATCACTCCCTCGTTGTTTCCAAATAGGAGTATGTCATCAACGTAAAGTGCAAGGAAGACCACGCTCCCACTAACACAAAGTCGGTAAACACAACTTTCGTTTTTCAACTGTGCAAATCCATAGGATTTAATCACATCGTTGAAACGTAAGTACCACGACCTTGAAGCTTGCTTAAGTCCATACAAGGACTTCCTAAGCTTCAGGACAAGATGTTCTTCACCCTTGCTTATGTAACCCTCGGGTTGCTGCATATAGATGTCCCTACCTTCTTCAAGGTAACCATTTAGAAAAGCGGTTTTGACATCCATCTGCCAGATCTCGAGGTCCATATGCGCAGCTATGGCAAGGAGTATCCGGATGGATTTGAGCATGGCTACGGGTGAAAAGGTTTCGTCATATTTCATGCCCTCTTTCTGACTATAACCCTTTGCCACTAGCCTGGCTTTAAAAGCCGTGATCTTTCCACCCGCCCCTTTCTTTCTCTTGTATACCCATTTGCACCCTATGGCCCTAAAGCCATCCGACAAATCAGTTTTCTGGTATACATCCATAGCAGTTATGGATTCTATTTCAGAATCCATGGCGACACGTCATTTGGCAACATCCTTGTCCTGCACTGCCTCTTCGTAAGTCAGTGGGTCAGAGTCCTCATGTCCGTCTTCCGGGCTCAAGTACGAAGACTCACCCACGAACATGTATCTTTCTGGTTGGAAAATAAATCTCCCACTACGACGAGGCATCGGTGCCTTGTCAGAAGTTGGTGCAGTAACTTGTGGTCCTGCACCTTGCACTGAATAACGTGTCTGTGGTGCTGTACCTCTCACAGGTGCACCCATATCTACATGTTCTCCTTCCCTTGGAATTGCATTCTCGTTCTCAATTTCTTGAAGAACGATATCACTCCTTAACTTGTGATTATTCACATACTCGTCCTCCAAGAATCTAGCGTTGGTGCTAACAACGACTCTTTGACTCTCAGGACAGTAAAAGTAACCACCTTTCGTTTGCCTGGGATACCCTATGAACAACATTACTTTTGACCTTCTTTCTAACTTATCAGGTTCCTTCGACAGTACATGTGCAGGATAGCCCCATACACTAAACTTGAACAAACTAGGTTTGCGACCAAGGAAGAGCTCAGAAGGCGTCTTAGGAACTGATTTAGAAGGCACCACATTAAGCACGTAAGCTGCTGTCTCCAATGCGTAGCCCCAAAACAAAATTGGTAAGTTTGCAAAACTCATCATTGATCTTACCATCTCTAGAAGAGTCCTATTTCTTCTTTCAGCTACACCGTTTTGCTGGGGAGTACCCGGTGCAGTCCACTGGGATGTAATCCCATTTTCTGACAAATATTGCAGGAACTCGTTACCGAGGTATTCGCCACCGCGGTCAGATCACAGTGACTTGATAGTTTTCCCAACCTTCTTTTCTACCTCAGCCTTGAACTCTTTGAATTTCTCAAAGCATTCAGACTTGTAGCGAAGCAGGTAAACGTATCCGTACCTTGAGTAATCGTCAATGAAAGTGACGAAGTACTCGTACCCTCCACGAGCCTGCGTGGACATCGATCCACGTAAGTCAGAATGGATCAATTCCAACACTTCCTCTGCTCGAGACTGACTAGCCTTGAAAGGCCTAGTTGACATCTTGCCCTCGATGCAGGATTCGCAGACTTGATAAGGTACAGCCCGAACTAAGTCCAATGTACCATCATCTGCAAGTCTTTGAATCCGCTTCAAGCTGATGTGACCCAGTCTCAATTGCCAGAGATATGTAAGATTCTCATCAGAAGAAGTAAGTTTTCTCTTTCTAGGATTATCAATTACGGATGAATTACATGCAATACTTGCGGAAGACTTATGATTACAGTTAACAACATAGAGAGAATTATTCAGCATTCCACGACAGATAACACCGTCATTACCAATGCTAGAAACACCACTATAAGAAATAACTGAATATCCATCAACATAAAGTTTGGAAACTGAAATAAGGTTTCGTCGAAAATCCAGCACGTACAAAACATCTCTCAATGTTAAAACAGAATCATCAAAGTACAAGGTGAAATCTCCAATGGCAGCTGCACTCACTTGTACTGCGTTCCCTATTGAGATGGTAACCACGTCATTCTTCAGCACCCTCCTCGGTGTGAACCCCTGCAAAATGTAACAAACATGATCAGTAGCTCCAGTATCCACTACCCACGAATGAGTAGAAACCGATGCTAAACATGTTTCCGTTACAAATGCAAATGACGTACCTTGTCCCTTGCTTCCGCATGCGCTCTTACTTGATGTGACACCAACCCTCTTCATTTCATTTGACCTCCTCTCACGTGATCTGCGATCAATCATATTCTTGCATACAATATGAACCACATCTTTCAATGTGCCCAAGCTGTGCTCAAGATCTGATAACTCAGACTCCCATGAAGGTACAATGGACTGTTATGTTATGAGATCAGTGAGCAACTCTTTGAAGGAGTACTCACTTCTCTTAGCTACATCCTTCTTAAAGTCATAGAATGAAAGCGGTAAAGAGTTCAGGATTATATCGATCTTAGCCCGATCAGATATACATCCACCTCTACGTGTGAATCGTCTCATGGTGTTATCCATCATCATCACTTGCAGTGTCACCGAACTGCCATCAACCATTCTCTTATAGACCAGGTCTTTTACGAGATCACAGTTGATAGTTCGTTCCACTTCACCAAATGTGGCCACTAAGTCCATCCAGATCGCAACAGAGCTACAATAGCCCATGTACTTGAGCTTGAGTTCTCTAGACAGGTTATCTGAGATTAACTTGTAAGTAAAATCCTCAGATGCCACCCAACTGTCATAGAACTCTTTCTCACGTCTAGAGACTTTATGGTAACATGGGGCAAGTGGCATCATAGTAAGAACAAACATGTGTTGCTTAGTCAGGAGGATATACTCAATGCAGTATCTCCATTCAGGAAAGTTTGGACCAGTTAGAGGATTGAGAGCTAGTAAATGATCGACAGTAGACATAGACATATCTGAAACAATAAAGAATCTAAAATAAGTACATACATGTAGAACTTCGAAAACAAATGCATTGAAAACCTTTTAATAAATCAAATACAAATGTTTTCCACTAATTGCCCAAGAATTCCCAGCGCAAGCTACACTCGTAGACGTTTAGGATGTCACCCTCAACCAGAACTGCGGGTTTTAAGCCCCAATCCATTTAATTTCACTACCATGTCAGGATGCTTTTGACACTAAAAATTAATAATTAGTGAAAACCTTAGACCAAGCCATCTCTCAAGAACAGGGATGTAATTTTTGCATTATATTCTAAGATGCTTCTAAGCAATTAACCACAAATTTAACTCCGACCAAAAGAGACAGTTTAGCATGGCACGTAACCATACCGCACAGCCCTTAAAGCTTTAGTTATCTATAATTTAAATCAATCCTAGAATACTTGTGAAAGAGATATACGCAAGCTACACTTGTAGACGTTTACGCAAAACCCTCCCACTATTCACATGATTTAAATTGTTTGTCTAGAAATCCCAACAACCGTACCCATGCACCTCTAGGAACTAGAGCTACACTCGTAGACATTTACTAGAACGAGAGATACACTTACAGCCTAGGACCGCTTTGTGGAGGTCTATTGATTTTAATTAAAAAATCTACTTAGTATTTTTCTTTTAAAAAGTTTCTTTATGCGCACACATAATTTCTTTGTCATTATGTTTCCCAAATTTTTGCATGTAATAATACAAGCCCGAAAATTCCCAAAATATAATCCAACAAGAAATTAAACACATAAGAATGCTTGGAAAGCTGTAAATAATAAAAGCGATAAATCATGCTTTTCCTATTATCTACACATGCTTAATTGCGCACATAAATAAATCACATATCATACGAGGACAATTAAGGCAAACAAAAATTCCTCGTGGCCCCACAAAATAGAAAAATAAATTCTAGCTATTATAATTTGAATTTGTATTTTATTTGGATAATTCCAAATCTTTTTCAAATCTTCCAGGGCCTCCAAATCTTGATTCACCAAATCTTTTGGGATTTAGGCCTTTGTGATTTGATGATTTTCCCTAACCCTAATGCAAACCCTAGGGTTTACACAGGATTGCACAAATCACCAAAACACGAGCCACTACGATGGGACATCATCAACCAACGACGACCACCGCCGCCGCTAGCCGACCGCCGCCGGACCCAGCCGCAGCCAAGTGCTGCCGCGCGCCCCCGTCCAGCCTCGCGCGCACGCAGGCTGCGCGCACCATGCACGCGCTGCACGCCCCGGCCGCGTGCCTGCCGCCCCGGCCGCGCGCCTGTCGCCCCGCATCCACCGTCGTCCTCGTCGGCCCTCCGTCGGCTCCGTCTTCGTTCTTCGTCCTCGACCCGTCCAATTACATAATTTGAAAAATTACAAAAAATCAATTCTATTACAATTTTTCAAATCTACACACTAATCACAGATTTTCTCGTGATTTTAAAAAAATAATTCAGCCCTACACGGATAAACTACCGCGGGCTGAATCACACGGGTTGCCACGAGGAACAAAAACCATCCACAATAATAAATTCATACATACATGCATATCGAATTTAATTATACGAAAAAGAGCCATAAATCAAGAACCTGGCTCTGATACCAATTGTAGGGTTTTCCCGTGAACCGAATCAACAAAACCAATTTTAACCAGATCGATTAATGGGTATCGTCCATAATTAAATACATAATAAATCCTAGCATGTTCCTATCAATTTACTTACCAGAATTTTGGAATGAGGAATTACCGTTATTCCGTTGAGTCTGAACCAATCTTTTGCGTTTGAATTTCCAACTTGAATTCAACCACACAATCCGATTTTATTTGCGGAATCAGAAATTAGAAATCTAATTTCTTTGAATAAAAATTGAAAATAAAAGGGAAGTAAGAAATCTTTTGTTCTCCAGATTAGATCTTCAGATCTGTATGCCGGTGTTGTTCAGATCTACTACTAATGAGGACTTCGTAGATCTGTGGTTTGAGCAGGATCAGAATCAAAATTCTCCTCCCTTTTGAAACAAGATCGGCGCCCCTCTCTCTCTCTCTCCTAGGTTTAGTGTGTTTCAACTGTGTTGTAACTTATGAGAGAGAGCTGTCTCTTTATAGACCTAGGGTTGTAAACCCTAATGGGCTCCTGGGCTCAATTCAGCACACTTTCCTTGGGCCAGACCTGGGACCTAATGCAAATAATAAAGTGGGCCTATAAATTAATTAATTCTCATGTCCACAACCTAGGACACAATTAATTAATTAATATTAATTCTTTTTCACCACAGAATTAATACTGACCTACCCCTTTATTACCACGTTATGTGAACGAGCTGCATTAATTGAGAATCCCCATATTTAAGGTTACCGGACATCCATTAACTAATCGGAGCCTCTGACAAGCTCTAACTACAATTAATTAATATCTTATTATTCCTGAGTAGTACTACTCTGAAGGGATTCGTGAAATGAATCATGAAATCCGTTTGCCAAGGATCGTTAATTGAAATATCAAAAATAAATTGCTATGCCTATGATTAATCCTAACATGATCTTATATTATTATGCATAAGACGGTTTATGCGGAATACCTGGATTGATGAACTCTGAAGAACGCGTGCACGGAGATTCCCTTTGATCTTTCCCACGCACAAAGATTTAATTCCTAACAGATTGAGGAAATAAATCTTGAGAAAATAAGATGATTATTTTCGAAAATAAGGAGAGAGAGAAGAAGAAAAATCCTCCTGATTTGATCTTCTGATCTGTATCCCAACTCGATCTGAAAATCTGGTGAAGATTCTCTATCAGATCACTGGACCGGTTGAGAAGCAGAATTTCCTCCTCGTTCTCAGATCTTAGTCGATCACCACAACTCCGAAAACCTGGTTTGCTGTGTGCAATTTATGATATTGTGGTGTGTTGAGATCTGAGGAACTAAGGCCTATTTATAGGAAATTACTAGACTCTTATTGGGCTTGAGTTTCATGGGCCAGACCAGGGACCAGAATACAAATAGCAAATAAGGCCTATCAGTTAATTAATTCTCATATTCAACCCAGAATATAATTAATTAATTAATATTGATTTATTCCACCAGACAATCAATACTGTCCTTCCTATTTGCTACCACGTTTTGAGGTACGGGTTGCATGGGCTCGGTATATCCCCACATTTAAGGTTACAGACATTCGTTAATTAATTTAAGCTCTAACAAGCTATTTAATTAATTAACATCTTATATTCCTGAATCAATCCACTCAAACTTTTTCACTTATGCATGAACTTAATCAACATGCAGGACTTAGCATAACGAACCTTTTGAGCTGCTCAGGGAATGTCACCATCCTATACTGGATATGGTTACCTAGTTCCAGTACCAGACAGTCATACACAAACTGCTATTACCCAAGATACAGATATACAAGCTCAACTAGAGCCTTTCACTGCAACTCAAAGTAATACAAAATCTGCATATACTTCTGTACCTTAATTTAGGCTTAGGATCTCGTCAAGCCATAGAGATCTAGATTCTTTTAATGTTAGATAAAAGAATCGATCTCGACTTAGGTCCTTATCTATGTGTGCCCCACACCAGCATACCAAGCCATCCAAGATAAGATGCCTATTACTGCGTATGCTGCAGCCTACACCGACAGTTTATCCTGGAACTGTCTCAGCTGTGATAACTATTTATTTCTCGCTAGGTCAAACGATCCATACGATCTTCCGTGATCTTCTACACACCGTATGATCTCCCTATCGACGAGATAAGAGGATAATTGCGTTTGCGACACATGTTTGTTAATTCAGACAGGAGATGAACATACAACATTTATGATTCCCAGTATATTTACCAATCGACCTTGTACATAATATACCAATCGTAATGCTTTCAGTATATAAATCCATCAATCTCCCACTTATACTCAAAGCATTATACAGGTGCTTTCCAGAGTATAACGCGTCTAAACTAATCTAGCTATTACATCAAACATTCTACGTGGATAGCTTTGCCCTCAGCCCAAGGTTACGTACATGCATCTCGTAGACCTTCTGAGGCAGAGCCTTTGTGAATGGATCCACTAGATTATTTCTTGTATCAATCTTCTCTACTAGCACATCACCCCTTGCTACGATTTCTCGTATAATATGGTACTTCCTTTCAATGTGTTTTGTTAATCTGTGAGTTCGTGTTTCCTTTGAATTAGCCACAACTCCCGAATCATCACAATATATTGTGATTGTCTTGGGCAGCTTAGTCACGTCCAACTCCAGAAGGAAGTTTTGAAACCATACCGCTTCTTTCGAAGCTTCAGAAGCTGCCACATATTCTGCTTCCATGGTGGAGTCCGCAATGCACTTCTGCTTTGCACTCCTCCATGATATGGCCCCACCTCCCAATGTAAACACATAGCCAGAGGTTGACTTCTTTTCGTCTCGGTCTGCCTGGAAATCCTAATAAGTATAACCCACAGGGCACAACTCCTCACACTGATAGACGAGACAATAGTCTCTAGTCCTTTTCAAGTATTTGAGTATGTGCTTTACCGCGGTCCAATGCGCCTGTCCAGGGTTAGACTGGTATCTCACTACCATGCCTACAGCAAAGCAGATATCTGGCCTCGTACATAGCATTGCATACATGAGGCTCCCCACGGTCGGTGCATACGGCACGTTCCTCATTTCATCTTTCTCCCTTTGTGTCACCGGACACTGATCCTTGAAAAGATATATGCCATGTCTGAAGGGTAACAGACCTTTCTTGGCAGTTTGCATGCTGAAATGGGCAATCACAGTATCCACATATGATCCTTGAGACAAGGTCAGCATCCTCTTATTGCGCTCCCGCAATACTTTTACCCCTAGGATGTATCCTGCCTCCCCAAGGTCCTTCACATGAAACTGCTCGGATAACCACCCCTTTATGTCCGACAATGCTTCCACATTGTCGCCAAATAGGAGAATATCATCTACATAAAGTGCAAGGAACACCACGCTTCCGCTGACACATAGACGGTACACGCAACTCTCGTTTGAGCATTGTTAAAATCCATAGGATTTAATCACTTCATCAAAACGCAGATTCCATGACCGTGAAGCTTGTTTAAGTCCATACAGCGACTTCCTTAGCTTCCAGACCAAATGTTCTTCGCCCTTCTGCACATAACCTTCTGGCTGTTGCATATAGATGTCCCTACCTTCTTCAAGGTACCCGTTTAGAAATGCGGTTTTGAGATCCACATGCCTGATTTCTAGGTCCTTAAGTGCTGCTATGGCTAGGAGTATACGAATAGACTTAAGCATGGCTACCGGTGAGAAGGTCTCGTCATAGTCTACACCTTCTTTCTGACTATAACCCTTCGCCACCAGCCTTGCTTTGAAAGCTGTAATTTCACCATTCGCTCCTTTCTTTCTTTTGTATACCCATTTGCACCCTATGGCTCGACAGCCATCTGGCAAATCAGTTTTCTGGTATACATCCATAGCCGTAATGGATTCTATTTCGTAATCCACGGCGATCTGCCATTTGTCTGCATCTTTATCAGATACCGCCTCGTCATATGTCCAGGAATCGGTATCATCCAATCCGTTTTCCAGGATCAAGTCAGAAGACTCTCCCACGAACATGTACCTTTTGGGTTGGTGGATAACCCTCCCACTGCAACGAGGCATCTGAACCGTGTCAGTAGTTGGCACAGTACACGTTGGTCCCATGCCTTGCATTAATGACAGTGTTGGTATAGCCGTGTGTTGTAGGTGGATTTACCATTACACTGGGCTTTCCTGATGGAATTGCTTCTTTGTCCTCAAGCTCGTGGAGGACAATTTCACTCTTGGATCTGTGGTTTCTTACATATTCGTCCTCCAAGAATCTCGCGTTGGTACTGATGACGACTTTCTGATTCTCAGGACAATAGAACTAACCACCTTTCGTTTGCCTGGGATATCCTACAAACAGCATCAGCTTACACCTACTTTCTAACTTATCAGGTTCCTTTGTCAGCACATATGCTGGACAACCCCAAACCCTCGCTCTGTTCAAACTTGGCTTTCGCCCATACCAGAGTTCCAGAGGTGTTTTAGGAACTGATTTAGAAGGTACCAGGTTAAGCAAATAGGCCGCTGTCTCCAAGGTATATCCCCAAAATGAAATCGGCAAGCTTGCATAACTCATCATTGACCTGACCATTTCCAAGAGAGTTCTATTTCTTTTTTCCGCTACACCATTTTGCTGAGGGGTTCCTGGTGCAGTCCACTGGGATGTAATCCCGTTATTTGACAAGTACTACAAGAACTCGTTACTGAGGTATTCTCCACCACGATCTGATCGTAGTGTCTTAATAGTCTTACCTAGCTTCTTTTCTACCTTAGTCCTAAACTCTTTGAATTTCTCAAAGCATTCAGACTTATGGCGAAGCAAATAGACATATCCGAATCTTGAGTAATCGTCAATGAATGTGGCGAAGTACTCATAACCTCCACGAGCTTGCGTGGACATCAATGTCCACATAAGTCAGAGTGGATCAATTCCAACACATTCTCTGCTCGAGACTGACTTGCCTTAAAGGTCTGGTCGTCATCTTTCCTTCTATACAGGACTCACAGATTTGATGCGATATCACTTGGAAAGAATCCAAGAGCCCATCGCATGCTAATCTTTTAATCCTCTTTAGATTGATGTGACCTAGTCTCAAGTGCTAGAGATATGTTTGATCCTCATCGGAAGAAAACTCTCTTTAAATGATTATTATTATTGGATGAGTTTGCAACATTCACGAAAGATTTATGCATACAATCAATTATATAGAGAGAGTCAATCAGTTTGCCATGACAGATAACACCGTTATTACCAATGATAGAAACTCCACTATCAAAAATAACTGAATATCCATCACAAAATAACTTGGAAACTGAAATTAAGTTCCGCCGAAAAACCGGCACATATAAAACATCTCTCAAAATCAAAACATTTTTTTCAAAGCATAAAGTAAAATCTCCAATGGCTACTGCTGAGACTCGCTCTCCGCTACCCATTGAGATGGTAATCTCGTCATGCTTCAGCTGCCTTGTCGGCCTGAACCCCTGCAAAGTATAACAAACATGGTCAGTAGCTCCTGTATCCACTACCCAAGAATGGGTAGAAAACGATGCTAAACATGTTTCTGAATGCACATGACGCAACTTGTCCAGTCTTCCTGACTTGACAATCTTTCTTCCAGTGACCAGCTTTGCCACACCTGAAATAGTTGTCCCTTTTAGCAGGCACGCCCGGTGTCCTTTTCGATTTTCTACAAGAAGTTGTACCTTTGGCTTTCTTCTTAAACGTTCCTTTGCGCCTCTTGCCAACCAGCGCAACAGGACGATTGCTAGAAGTAGCCAAAGCAACTTTTTCTGGCTGCATAATTGATTCTGCTGCCATCAAGTCATTGAGTAGCTCGTTAAGAGTGTACTCTTTCTTGTTCATGACAGCATTCGGTCTAAAGTTCTCATAGGACTTTGGCAGAGAGTTGAGGATGATATCAACCTACGCTTTCGCATCGATACCACCTCCGTGCAGCGTGAGCTCATCCATGAGGTGAGTCATGCCGACCACGTGCTCTCTGACCGAGCTACCTTCTGCCATTTTCTTTCCCACGATTTCCCTCATGAGATTGAATCTGACTGCTCGGTCTGACTCACCATAGGTCGCTGTGAGGCTGTCCATTATGTCACTAGCATTATCATATGAATGATGCTGCTGTGCAAGTACCTTGGACATACATTTCACTATATTGTTTGACTTGAGCCACTTGTTATAGTAGCTCCTTTCCTCATCAGTCGATGCATTAGTGAGATCAGCCGAACGAGGCTTATCAAGGACAAACTTGTGCTCCTCTGCGATAAGGATGTAATTCAAGTTGAGTTTCCATTCTTGGAAATTCGGACCGGTTAATTGGTTTTGTGTTAAGATATTGATTACATTCAGTAAAGACATGTCTGAAAACAATAAATTAAAACTAGAAATTAAAACATAGTTGCGAACTATTGAAACAATTAAATTTTGAAACCTTATGATAAAGTAATATTAATGTTCCCTCCAATTTGCCTAAATATTACTATTGCAAGCCACACATGTGGACGTTTACAACAAAACACTTAACCAGACTGCATCTTTCAATTCCAGTCCTTTAATTCCAATCCATGCCCGGGTTCCTTAGACAAATGGAATTAATAATTGGTGACTAACTTAAGACCATATTATCCTACTGAGCAGGGACATCACAAATGAGTTATACTCTGGATAATATCTAAGCTTGCTTACCACCAAAGCCAACCCTCCCATATAAGGATCTATTAGAACACACCCGATCAATATAATAAGGTTATCTCATTTAATTCAATCCCAAGAGCACTTATGAAAATTCAATACGCAAGCTACACTTGTAGACGTTTACGCATGAACTCCCACTTCTCACATTAAATAAATGTTTGTTTTAAGAAATCCTATCTATTAGAACTTATGAATAATAAATTAAGTAAGCTACACATGTAGACGTTTACCTAATAAATTACCCACTTCCAATAAAGGATCGCCTTGTGGAGGTCTTACTAAATTATGAGCTTAGTAATTTTTAGTTCATAAGGTTCAATTGCATAGATTATTTTATGTATCCATAATTATAACATTGTAAAATTCTATCATGCATGGCATGAACCCCGAATTTATAGTTATAATTAATTACATAAAATAAATCACATAGCATGCTTTAAAGCTGTAAATAAAAGCAGTAAAACGTGCTCCTATTATCTACAACATGCTTGTATGTTGCGCAATTAAATTAAACACGTACATCATGCTAAGACAGATAATAAAGCAAATAAAATATGTCCTCGTGGCCCCATTATACGAAATGAATTAAATCTAACTATTACAAGTTGGAATTAATAATAAAGATCTTCGACTGGGATCCCACTACTTGGACTGAGATCTGAATTCATTTTCCGAATTTGGGCCTCCAAGATTTGATTTATCAGAAAATTGGACAACTGGGCCAGTTAACCAAATCGCGGACCTAGGCACACATTGCAAGCTCAATAGCCCGCGAGAACTTATCTCGACGAGCCACCACTGGCGAACCACCGCCGCTGCTAACGACTCGCCGCCGCCATGAGGGCTCTTGGAATCGCGCAACAGCCATGCACGTACGTGCATGGTTGTAGCCCGTGATCCGCCTCCTCCGGCTGTAGCCCGTTTCGCATGCCGCCGCCCTGGCTTGCCCCGACTGTCGCCCGAACCACCGTTCATGTTCTTCTCCATCGTCGGGTTAATCCGCCCTTTTATATGTTTTGAGGTACGAGTTGCATGGGCTCGGTATATCCCCACATTTAAGGTTACAGACATTCGTTAATTAATTTAAGCTCTGATAAGCTATTTAATTAATTAATATCTTATATTCCTGAATCAATCCACTCAAACTTTTTCACTTATGCTTGAACTTAATCAGCCTGCAGGACTTAGCATAACGAACCCTTTGAGCTGTTCACGGAATGTCACCATCCTATACTGGATGTGGTTACCTAGTTCCAGTACCAGACAGTCATACACAAACTACTATTACCCATGATACAAATATACAAGCTCAACTAGAGCCTTTCACTGCGACTCAAAGTAATACACAATCTACATATACTTCTGTACCTTCATTTAGGCTTAGGATCTCATCAAGCCATAGAGATCTAGATTCTTTTAATGTCAGATAAAAGAATCAATCTCGACTTAGGTCCTTATCAATCTGTGCCCCACACCAGCATACCAAGCCATCCAAGATAAGATGCTTATTACTGCGTATGCTGCAGCCTACACCGACAGTTTATCCTGGAACTGTCTCAGCTGTGATAACTATTTATATCTCGCTAGGTCAAATGATCCATACGATCTTCCGTGATCTTCTACAAACCGTATGATCTCCCAATCGACGAGATAAGAGGATAATTGCGTTTGCGACACATGTTTGTTAATTCAGACAGGAGATGAACATACAACATTTATGATTCCCAGTATATTAACCAATCGACCTTGTACATAATATACCAATCATAATGCTTTCAGTATATAAATCTATCACACTCAATCCTTATCACTCGTGCCTGAACTTAATCAGCCTACAGGACTTTGGCACGATGAATGTTATTGAGCTCCTCAAGAAATGTCCGCATCCTATTACTCGGATATGGTTACCTAAACCCAGTCTCAGGCGGTACTACACAAATTGCTGTTACCCAAGATGCGGATATACGAGCACATTACTTAGGCTCTCCACCATGGCAAGCCAAAGCAACAGTCAACCCGTGCAAACCCCTGAACCTTCATTAGGGTTTGGACTCACTCAATATAACGAGGTCTTGTATTCGCTGATGTCAGACAGACGAATACATCTCACTGAAGTCTATCAATACGCCACCTCTGCGTAGCAGCATGTTAAGTAACCAAGACAGATTATTTATTCCGACAATGCCGCAGCCATCTGGACAGACGTATCCTCATATGCTGTCTCGGCTGTGATCAGGTTTATGTCTCACTAGGTCAAGTGATCATACTGTCTTCTGCGATCTACAACACGCCGTATGATCATCCCGATCGGTGAGACAAGAGGATACCATTGTTCATACATGTAAGATTGTTAACAGATAGGAGAAATAAATCGTTGTATATTTATTATAATAAATGCTTTCAGTATACAAAACCCATCAATCACCTTTTCAGGCATCTGGTGAAGCATGTTCTTGACCATATCTGCCAGCTCAATCGACAGTGTGTACTCGGGTACATAGGGCCTATGTTATTGATCTACGGTGGCCTGTTGTATGGGTGCGACCTTGGGGGACGCCTGTCACTGGACTTGCGCCGATGCTCCTCTCTAGGTGCTGGTCTTCCCCTACTTCAGCGCGCCTTTCTGTAGGGTTCATCCTCCTCCCAGTTGATCAATGCCCACGCCCTGTTGAGCTCATCGTCCATTGTCTTGCATGGGTAGATGGAAAGTTTGTGGTAGAGATCTGAGTCCACATCCAAACCCTTGGTGAAGGCCCGCATTGCAGTGCTATTTCGGTAGTTCAGTACGGCCACCAATTCCTCGTTGAACCTCGGTAAATAGATCTAAGTGGTTTGCCCGGCCTTTGGATCACCGCGTATAGTTTTTTGGGATGCCTATTGAGCCTTCGACTGCTCGATTACTAGAACAAGAACAATGCAGTTCGGAAGATGTAGTGATGGAACCTCCGGGCAGATTGATGAACCACTAAAGTGCAGGGTCTGTGAGGGTAGATCCGAAGCTCTTGCACATACATGCTTCTCTGCTTGTACATGGCCACATGGTTCTCCGGGTCTTTAGTCTTATCATAAAGCACAAAGCTCAGTGGAGTGAACCATGCCAGCAGTTCGGCCTCCACAAAATCATGGGAGAATGGGGATTCTACGTAGCTTTCCCTCGGGTTTGTTCTTTTTGGTGGTGGGAGTCCAGGATTTCTTGTTATTAAAGACTTGAAGTAGCTCAATCGCTGCTCGAATCAACGCTCTATTTGAAGGAGTGCAGGATTGTCGATCTGGCTGGGGGCCGTTTCCTGATTCGCCTGTGCTTGGGGATTCTTGTTTGGAGTTCGTGGGGTCGCCCGCCTGCTTCAGACCCCATCAACCTAGTTGAATTCCACCTACAGGTTTCGGGTCGTGGTCTGACGCTCCTTGCTGACACTCCTTGGTTCTTCGATGATTGGACACGTGTTGACTTGGTGCAGTAATCGACAGTTCTCGCAATCGAGGAGTTCGTACCTCCTCATCATCTCATCCATTTGTGCTCATATCCTTTCCATACCACCCTTTGCGGCTTGGACCTTGCTGACTAACTGGGCTACGTGCGGGTCCCCCATACTGAAAGGTGGGGGTGGATGGAATGCCAGTTTGCAAAGAGGCATCACATTGAATGTCCGGAGTAGATCGTCCACCATTTCATCACGATTTGGTGGCTGAGGGGCTCCACGCCCGGCTGTCCGACTCCTGTGGAGCTCCTCGTCCTACGCCTGGATTGGTTCCACGGCCTGCCCCGGTTGGTGGAGTGGTTCTCCTAGTGTCGACTTTGATTACGGTGGTATTGTTTCCATCATCAGCCATTTTCTGCAAAAAGAGTTAGTGCAATTCAAGTTCCTGGGCCCCCATGGTGGGCGCCAAATTGTTGAGGGTGTTTTCGTACGGATTCGGATCCCTGGGAACTTGTAAACGGATTATACAGAAAATGGCAAAAATAATACTTATAAAATAATAGATAATATTCAGTACAATGAACGCCATAATCTTCGTCCGATAGGGGGTCTGACAGTTTATAATGAATACAGTCTCTCAAAGTAAATTTTTCTAAAAGTTAATGATATTAGGAAATTTTAGCAACCAACATGAAGTGTAAAAAAAAATCAACTTACAAGGGACATTTATAGAAATTAAAGGCTAGCTAGGGTTTCCTATATTTCCACCATGTGAGTTATTCATCGAGCTCTGGATTTATCGGAGCTGTTACATTGCTCGCCCTCAACCATTTCCAAGACTTTTGGGTAGCAATCTGTATCCGTTGGTCGAGTTGTTTTCGATCGAACTGCTTCGAATGGACTACTGCCTGTGGACTGATTCGATCGAACTATTTTTTTCCTTCGAATTGTTTAATACTTTCGGACTGACCGGTTTAAACGGGTTGCCTTTGACTGGGCCAATGAGCTGTTCATTCCTTTAAAAATCATTAATGGGCCGTATTTTAGACCCCTTGATGGGCCGATTATCATCGTACCCTAACATTACCAATGATAGAAACTCTACTATCAAACATAACCAAATGTCCATCATATACTGGAAACTAAAAATAAGTTCCACCAAAACATAGATACTTATTTAAACATATCTCAAAGTCAAAACATTGTTCTCTAAACATAAATAAAATCTCCAATTTTTGCAAAGAAATACATTAAGTATGTAGATGGTACACTGTCACATCTAGGTGGCCTGCCCGACTGAGCCTTCTTGCACTATATAATGTGACTTATAAATACTATTACCACTACCAATAAGGCAGCAATAGTCATCTAAGCACGTGTCGTATATGCATGCAGTATATAACAAACATGATTCATAGATGCTGCTATCACTACCCATAAAGTAGGAGCAGTCAGCTAAACATGTATTAGTTATAAATGACATACCTTGTCCCTTGGTGTCAAACACCGGACAATTTTCCTTTCCAATGTCCTACCTTGCCATACCTGAATCACTTGCCTACTTCCTTTGACTTTTTAAGGTCATGAGTAGGTCTTTTGACCTTGCTCCCACTGTTTACTTTATTTCTTCTGCTTTCAGTGCCTCGCTCCTTTTCTTTCACTTCCAGTGAAATAAAAGGGCTCCCAGCAATAGATAAAGTAAAATTTTCCTTTGTTGAGATAAGATCTTGAAGTTTCCTATCCACTGGATGCTTCATCTTATTCTTCTCAATTATCAGTCTGAAGTCATTCGAAGACTTCTCCAGTGCATCAGAGGATTAAATTGATTCTGTTCAAGCCATCAATTTCACCTCATCTTTTTGTGTACATGTCCATGAACTGAATCAAAGACATCACATAATCGCACACTGATCCACCGTCATCCAATTACTATTTCATAATAACCCTATGAGACTGGATATGGTAATCATCTTCCATACTTCCATAAGTCGCGATGATATCCCATAAT
Organism: Plectranthus barbatus; assembly: GCA_026898455.1. NCBI lineage: Eukaryota > Viridiplantae > Streptophyta > Magnoliopsida > Lamiales > Lamiaceae > Plectranthus > Plectranthus barbatus. Next base: position 418,945 of record JAPKLW010000350.1, read on the forward strand.
ATATCCATCACATATTCTCTTAACATTGAAATCCGAGCTGCAGCATAACTTGACGTTAGTCATAATGTGCATGTTCTTTTAGAAGAGGACTTATGAGTAACTGGATAAGGATGGAAAACTCAGGAGCAAATAAGTGTTCATAGGCAATTAATGATTTATCAAATTGTATTTCCATTTCAGGAAAATAGGACTAGATAATAAATATCGAGCAAGAGTAAATTAAAATATGAAAAGTTTGTAATAACATGTGTGAAACAATTAACTATCAAAGAAAGAACATACAAGCAAAATATTAAAACAAATTAGCATTGTAACCTTTTGATAAATCAATACTAATGTTTCCTCCAATTGCCCAAGCAATTTTATTGCAAGCCACACATGTGGACGTTTACCACAAAAGCACTCAACCAGTCTGCATCTTTCAATTCCAATCCATGTAAGTTACCTTTGACAAATGGAATTAATAATCAGAAATAAACTTAGACCATGTTATCCTACTAAGCAGGAACATCATAAATGAGTTATAATCTGGATAACATATAAGCAAATAACCACAAAACCAACCTTCCCATATAAAAACCGACTTGTCATACACACACCAGGTCCATGATGCATGATCTTTTATCATAAAGTTGTCTCATTTAATTCAATCCTAGAGAACTTGTGAAACACAAAATACGAAAGCTACACATGTAGATATTTACTCAAAGACTACCACTGCTCACATAAATTAAATGTTTTTATTTAGAAATATCATCAATCAGAACTTATAAATAATTAAACTAAAAGAGTACAATTTCTTAGTTTAGCTACACCATTTTGTAAAGGGGTTCCTGGTACAATCTATTGGGACACAATCCCATTATCTTACAGATACTGCAAGAACTCTATGTTGAGGTATTCCCCATCACGATCTGATTGTAATGTCTTGATTGTCTTACCTAGCTTCTTCTCTAATTCCATCTTGAATTCTTTGAATTTCTCAAAGCATTCAGACTTGTAGCGAAGCAAATAGACATACCAAAATCTGAGTAATCGTCAATAAATGTGAAGAAATACTCATAACCTCCACGAGCTTGCGTAGATATTGGTCCACATAAGTCAGAGTGGATCAATTCCAACACATCCTCTGCTCAAGACTCACTTGCCTAAAAAGGTCTGGTCGTCATCTTACCCACTATACAAGATTTATAGACTTGATGAGATACCACTTGGAAAGAATCCGAGAAACTATTATCTTCTAGTCTCGTAATCTCTTTAGACTGATGTGACCGAGTCTCAAGAGCCACAGATATGTTTGATCCTTGTCAGAAGAAGAAAACTTTCTGTTTAAATGATTATTATTATTATTGGATGAGTTAGATGCAACATTCACGGAAGATTTGTGCAAATAATTTATAATATAGAGAGAGTCAATCAATTCACCACGATAGATATCACCTTTATAGCCAATGATAGAAACACTACTATAAAAAATAACTGAATTTGCATTAATAAATAACCTGGAAACTGAAATTAAGTTCTACCGAAAAACTAGCAGAAATAAACATATCTCAAAATCAAAACATTGTTTTTAAAGCATAAAGTAAAATCACCAATGGCTACTGATGAAACTTGCTCTCCGTTGCCCATGGAGATGGTCCCCTTGTCATGCTTCAGATGCCTTGTAAGCATGAACCCCTGCATTTTATAACAAACATGATCAGTAGCTATAGTATCCTCTACCCACGAATGGGTAGAAACCGATGCTAAACATGTTTTCATTATAAATGCACATGTCGTACCTTGTCCTTCCGTGCCTAGCACTCGACAATTTACTCTTCCGCTTCGCCTGCATTTATATGTTTTGGTGATGACTCTTGCTCTTTCATCCTTTCCAAATTTCTTAAGCATGCCATCATCTTCCTCAACCACTTTGTCAAAAGCAGCTACAGTTGGAGCTAGTTCCCATGCTATTATGTCAAACTGTTATGCTATCAGAGCCTTAAGTAACTCATCGAGAGTAAACTCCCATCTTCAAGCAAGAACTTTTACAAAATCATCAAAGGATTTAGGAAGAGAGTTGAGGACGACGTTGACCTCAACAAGAGCATCAATATGTCCACCTCTCATCTTATATTTGTCCTTGATATTACTCATGATCATAACATGAGAGTCCCCGATCTGCCCTCAATCATTTTCTTGCAAACAAGATCATAACTAATAGTTCGTTCCACCTCCCCACATACTTGTACAAGATCTCTCCAGATCTCAAGAGTATTACAGAAGCAAATATACTTGAGTTTCAAATCACTAGACATGCTATTCATTATGAGAATATAGGCAAAATCATCAAAAACCACCCATCTATTATGAAATTCTTGCTCAAGCTCAGAAACTTCTTTGTACTGAGGAACCAATGGATCCATAGAGAGTATATACGCATGATTCTCAGATAAGAGAATATGTTCGAAGCATAATCTCCATTAAGGAAAGTTGGGACCATTTCATGGGTTGAGTGATAAGAGATTGATAACATGGGGATATAAACATGTATGAAAACAATAAATTAAAATAATAATTAAAACACAATCACAAACTATTGAAACCGTTTAGTATTGTAACCTTATGATAAAACAATACAAATATTTCCTCCAATGGCCCAAGTAATTTTATAGCAAGCCACTGATATGTGTGTGAAATGACCATTTTATCATTGCATTTTTGTGATTGTTCATGCTTATTTCACCCACATATCATAGGTTTCTTCTTGGATTTGTTGTATTTTTGTGTTTGGTTCTGTTGAAGTTGTGTAGGTGAGCAGTTGAGCATAAATCTACAAGTTTGGCCAACTTTTGAAGTGATTTCGACCAAAAGTTTCCATGAGCTAAGTGAATTTCAACCCAGATGGAGAGTGGAGAGTAGAAGGGGTGAAATAGAGGAAAATTTCAATCTAACCTCATTTGGGTTCGGTCAAAATTTGCCTTTCAGGGCAGATTTTGACCCAACTCTGCTCAGCTCGGGCAAAATTTGCTCTATAGAGGCAAATTTCCATAGAGATCTCTCAGTCCCGAGTGAGATCCTGCGGGAATTTCTGGAAGTTTCTAAGTTTGGCGATCTCGGTCGAGATGGATCGATCCCGGGCAAAATTTGGGTGCTGCTACTTATTATAAAAGGGGAGAATTCGAGTTGGGGAAGAACTTTTGGCAATTTTAAGATAGATCTAAGAGGAAAATATGCAGTAATTATCTCCAAAACACTTCCAAATCAACTCCAAGCATCAAATCAAGGGAGAAACCATGAAGAATCTATCGAATTAGATGCGGATCAAAGAGCATTGTGAAGATCAAATCAACATTTGGAGGAAATTTTCTTCTCAATCTTCAATTGTAATGGATTCATTTTATCTTGTAATTATTGAATTGCAATCAACAAAAAGTATAAGTAGCTAAATTTGTGGAGGATATTGGTTGAATGATGCTTTGGATCAATTGATTGAATTGAATGCTTGTTTACCTTTTCCTATTCAATTGCAACACACTAGAGCCTTTCTCCTAGTCAATTAGTGTAGGCATTAACCAACTAGTTGATTAATTGGCACCAAAATGCAGCCATTCCGTGGATCTAGGTGTCGTGAATAGTATTCACATACGAGTATTGAACCAAACCATGTGTGGGGATAGCTTGTAGGTCTATAAATTGCAAACCTTTTGGAGTGAGATTAGATTTGATAACATAACAGTTTGAGCGTTTAATCTCATCAACTTCTAATTCACCGGTACTAAGGGGATTAGATAATATAGGGTGAGTTGACCATTGTTAGGAGAATTAAAAGTTGTTTGCAGCATTCTATCCTATCTTTGTTGGTTCATTGCAAAGTTTAAACCAATATCCTATTTGCTCTCATTTGTGGAATTCGTTTGATTCGTAAGATTTGATCGAATTGCTTGTGAGTTTGATTGGACAAGTGGAGTAAATTGTTGTTTTTGGAAATGCGTTTGAAGCATTTAGTTTACTTGTGATTGTTAGCTAGTTTAGATTAATTCTTTGCCTAGATTAATACTACTCAACGATTGGATTAACTTGGATATAAACTCAACACATAAGTAACGGATACTTGAGTAGGCGAAATAAGAAGAACTTGGATTTAGAAATTTTATTCTTGTATTTCTACGGATTTGGTTGATTTAATTAGTAGAATTCTTAGCGTATCAAGTTTTGGCGTCGTTGTCGGGGACTTGAATTAGTAGATTACTTCATATTGGAGAAATTGTGTTGATTGTAGTCCTAGTGTTTGTGAATTCCGGGTGAGTCATGGACTATGGAGCAAGGTATGAATTTCGGATCCACTCATTTTGATCATGATTGAAGCAAAACGGTATGAGAGTCGAGCTAATGACTTTAAATTAGTGCTTGTTGGGAGGCAACCCAATTTACATTGCTTTTTCATTGTTTTTTGTTTCGAATAAATGTTTAGCATACTTAGTTTTTGTTGATAATGGTAGAGATGATGTTTAAATGAGGGATGAATGATCTTGTTTGAAGCTTTTGCAGAAAAATTGAGGTTTAGTGATGAAAAATCGAATTTTGGGGGGGTTCCATTTCGCCCTAGCTATAAGAATGTTTGTTTAAAGGAAGCAGGGTAGCTGAAAATATAGAGAAATTTTGCCCAGGATTGAAAAATCTCGCCTTGGATCAGCCAATTTTGACTGAATCCAACTTGGTTCATTTTTGGGTTCGGTCGAAATTGATCGTGATAATTCAAAATTTGGAGAACAGACTGAAATTTCAACCGAACCCGAAGTAGCTGGGTCAAAATTTGGCACAAATTAAAAGGAAATCTAGGGTTTATTTAACCCCAACTTCAATTCTATCAAAATTTTCTCTTCTAAAATTTAAAAGAATGTCTTGCCTATCGATTTCGTGTGAAATTTGACCCTTATTGTTCATTATGGCCAGCAAGAGAGCGAGAGTGAGTAAAAAACCCACAGGTATTCGCCGTCCATCTAATTTTGACGATGAGGAGTTTGTTAGATTCTAAGCTATTGTGGATAAGAACGTGGCGGGATCACAATATCCATGTGGTGAGATGTTGGAGGCTTTGGGATGAAGGAGGATGTTTGGATCTTGCTTACCAACCTTTGGCGGAAGAAGTACTTAACGGGGAAATGGCCGGCATATTTAGAGCTCACCAAGGTGTTCATGGCGTTTGTCACTGTGATGAAAGGCTCTGGGAGCGTCCCTCTCTCTGCTACATTCAAGGTTAGAGGTTAGCAATTTATTGTAGATAGGCAAGAATTAGATGCAATCTATGGATGTGATAAGAATGCTTAACTACAACAAAAAATCTAATAGACAACGCGGAAATCGCATAGTCCATTGAAAATTTACGCGTTGTCTATTTATGTGTAGTTTATTGGAAAATGCTAATAGACAATGCGGAGCTTCGCGTCGTCTATTAACAGATAGACGACGCGGAGCTCCGCGTCGTCTATCTGTTAATAGACGATGTGGTTCACCGCGTTGTCTATTAACATATAGACGATGCGGAGCTCCGCGTTGTCTATATGTTAATAGACAACGCAGTGAACCGCATTGTCTTTTCTTTTTTTTTTTTTGTTTAATTTTGTAAATAATGTAAAAACAATAAAGTAATTTATTTAAAGTACCCATGCACAAATAATAACAAAATAAAATAATATTTTAATAATTCTCAAAATTACATATGTTTGATAATAGTGTAGTGTTAAACTAACTACAAATACAAAGTAATCTAAGTACATCAAATGTGACAATAAATCTTCTTTCCATCTGCCTCAAACTCAGCATGCATATCTGTGGTCTGGAGCTTGCTAGTGAGACATTCCAAAAGGGGACTGCATGAAATCAAGAAGCCATTACTAATACAACAATAAATTGAAATTGAAATCCTAAACCAATATAAAAAATCGTCAACCCTAATCAAGTTATTGCAGAGAGGCAATGTTTCTCCCAACCAAGGCATAGAGAAAAATCAAGCAAACAATGAGTAGCATTACAAAGTAGGGTAGAGGCTATAAACTGATTTCAATAAAATGTAAATAAGAAATATTAGATATTTTATCATCGTAAAAAGTGTTGGTAGTTACCAACATTCTGAGAAACCCAATCACAAACTATGGATCCATAAATGGTTATTTTGTTGTTTTATAATCAGAAAAACAAAGAATGGGAAATCAAAAAATACTTCATTGCTGACGAGTGCCCAAGATAATCGGGAATCTTAGCAAATTTTTAGTGCTTTCTTCCCATGGTTATTTAAGAATACAGTAAGAGAATCTGCAGACCCTTAACTCAGAAGGCACCAGACCAACTAACGATAAATTATACATAATAATATTTAATTAAAAAGTCTCAAAATTAATCTAAATCATTCTCGTCCACTACCAATTTAAATATTTTGTAAAATCTACAGAGGAGAAAAGATGTGATCAAGCTTAAGAATAATGATCAAATTAATTAAGTAATATATTAAAGTTTTTTTTTTCCTTTGGTCTCGACAATATGTAACGTGGCAGCAATATGAAAAATAGAGTTTTACAAGAAACAATGAGGTCAAAGGATACATATAAATCAAATTCTGCTCATGTTTCTGTACTAAGAATATATATAAGGTGAATATATATACAATTGCAGTGAACCCCGCTATAAACTACAAAATATACATACCAAATCAAAACTAATCACAAAAATTTAACAAACCTAGAAAATAAGATTCATTATATATATTCAACATATTTTTAAGATTGAATGTAAAATCACATTCAAACATGTATCATGGTTTACTATTCAAATATGTATCATGGTTTCACAATAAAAATCAATACCACACAACCATTCTACAATATAGATCTCTTGCTTCCATTACTCATGCACCAGCCTTCCAAATTATTCCCACATGTATCTTCAAACACATGCAATTTTATTTTCCTATATAAATAACCCATAACCTTTTCCAGAAACAGACAACCGCCACAAAATCTCGTATTTCAGCTCACACACATAAGTTTTCAGATCAATAGTGAGAGGCCATATGACTAGCTAGCTCACAAAATCTAGTGTGTTACCTATGTCTTTCTTGCAGATACTGTAGTTGTTGCCTCAAGTTTGTTGCTTCCCTTTGCCACACCTAGCCAAAAATGCAAAAAGAAGGATAAATGAAATCTCAAGGAGAGATCTTTGTTATCAGAGACTTTGTGGTCTATCTTCAAAACAGTTTGTATAAAGAGATTTTCTGAATAAAGGATGTGATTTTTTAACAAATATATGCTACTCAATAGTTATCAAATTACACTTAAAACTAATAACAGGTCGAAGCAAAATTAAGAAACATGGTCGTATCAAGATTAAGTGCACCGAACAGCAAGTTTAGAAACTTTGGCCATATACCAGAATAATACAAAGTACCAAGAAATTGTGTATAGAAAGTGCACAAAAGCAGCTCCGGAGATAATGCAACAACATTCTATGAAAGTACAGAATAGATCTCAGCCAAATGAAACCAAACCAACAACTCATTCACATTTAGTTCCAATTATGAAGCAAGGGAAACTGATAGCTACGTCCAATTTTCTAAGATCTACTCCGTATGACACAAAATAAACTATAGCATGTCCACTACCTACCTATGATATTCCTTTTCCTATTCAAATCCTACTTGGATATGAATTGCATATCCATCAACATCCTTTTCCTTTTTTTCATAATAATGCAAATTGTTGATATTAGAACGGGAAGAAAGAACAGGTCCAATGCAAATTCACTACCATCATGGTTACAAGCTTGTGCTAGAATGAAGCAAAGGACAAAAATAGGAATAGTAAAAACAAACAGCAAGTAGCAACTCACAGATTGCCCAAGAAACAACATACTATCTTAGCCTCAATTCTCAGTAGTGATACACCAACAAAATCAAAGGTCAAAATGCAGCTTCCACACGAACAACAAAGCTACTAAGGTCAAATTACTGCAACACTCCTATTAGAACTATCACGTTAAAGGTGATGTAAGCTAAGAAAACACGACAAGCAAGTACCCATTCTCAATTAAATGAAACCACAAAGACTCAAAGACAACCCAACTCCAATGGACACCCCTCAGTCTCCTTCCAAACCGTCTACTAAGAGACAGAAATAAAGTTAATTAAGAATTTGTTAATTTGTGAGATGCATAAATGGAAAAGCAAAACCAAAATTGGAAGAACAGCAGACACAAATACACAATCCACAACCAGATGAACAGAAACTAAAAAAAGGAGGTACAAAATTGGACCTGGCTGAATTTGGTCTGGAGCTGAGTATTGACCTCGTCGAAGGCGCGACAGAGGGTGGTGAATTAGCGGCGCGCATCGTCGGAGACGAGCAGCTTCACCATGCCTTCCCAGTTAATATTCAGGCCCGCCTTGAAAGCCACGTTGGAGCATTTTATGGAGGTAGCCAGAATCGATGCGAACAGTCGAGCGGTGGTGAGGGTGCAGGCGAAGAGAGTCGGGGAAGAGAGACGATAGGGCGCTGGGTGCAGGAAAAGAGGATGGGTTCGGTAACAAGCACATGTGAACGGACGGACTACGGTCGAAAGAGGATGGACCCGACATGGTCAAAACGGACGTAGGGACGGCAGAAGATGGACGCAGGGACAACAGAAGACAGACGCAGGGACGGCGGAAGTAATTAAAGAGCGGGGGCAATGTACAGGATAAAGAGCAAGCATTTTTTATTAAGAATATAGAAACAAAGATGACACGGGGGTTCGTGTCGTCTATATGGATATAGACGACGCAAAAGAAACGTGTCATCTATCTTCATATAGACAACGCGAACACCCGCGTTGTCTATTAGCGAATGTATAAAACAGAGACAACACAGGTGTTTGCATCGTCTATATGAAGATAGATGACCTGTTTCATTTGCGTCGTCTATATCCATATAGACAACGCGAACCCCCGCATCGTCTAGTAGCGCCCTGTTTAATACACTACACAATTATACTTTTGCGTTGTCTATTATATTATAGACAACGCGACGCGTTGTCTATATCGCGTAGACTATTACCCTTTTTGTTGTAGTGTTTGTTTATTCCAACTGGTATGAATGTTGCCGCTTTTTGGGAGACAATTACTGGAATTAAGACCAAGTGTGTTTTTCATGTTAAGTCAGCGAGGGTGGTTGCTGGTTCTGTTAATGGGAGATATGAATCTGGTAATGTGTTGTTATTTGAGATGTACATGCTTTATTCGATGTTGCATGGTTTGAAATTCTCGATGGGTGGGCTTGTGATGGATGCTTGGAGTAGGGTAGCAGGAATGAAAACCCCCACAATTTGTGGTGGGGGGATGCTTACCCCAATTCTTAGGCATTTTAAGATTCAGTTGAGTAGTTCATTTGCCCCGGGTTTGCCATTGGATACTACTTCACTTGTGGCTGCTAAGTTCTTGGTTCCTATTAGCTGTGGGGCTCTTTATTATAAATTTGGGGAGAAAGTGATTGAGATGCCTTGTCCGGGATTAACTGTTGTGGATGATTTAGATGATAAATCTAATTAGTTGTTGGATTCAGAGGATCACTAGGATTTTGTAGGCATTTTGAACAATAATGGTTTCTTTCGCTCCATGAATAAGTTGGCACGACAACAGCCTAAAGGAGATGGGGCAGGATTAAGTTCGCATGCTCCACAATCCTTGGAGGAGTGGCAGAGGCTGGTATGTTCGATGACGCAAAGAATTGCTTGTTGGGACTGTATACTAAAAGCAGTTATGATTAAGTATGTTCGTTTGATGCACTGGTCTTCATAAATGTGTTACATCAACATAGTCGCTATCTGATATAACAAACATACAATATGAACTATAATATCCAAGTATCTCGCCTTTAGGGCTGATCATATGGTGTGTAGGAGATCACAAAGGATCATATGAATCGTTTGACCAAGCGATATATAAACAATTTTACGGTTGAGACAGTCCCTGGACAGGCTGTCGGTTTAGGCTGCGGCACATCAATTTATAAGTGAGCTTATCCTAGCTACTTGATGTGTTGGTACTTATTTATGTATTGATGGGATCAACAGTGAGATGTGTCATTCTAATTGACATATGAATGAGCAGACCTCTAGATACTTGTTATGATCTTACATCTAATGGAAGGCTAAGGGGCATACATAAGTTGACCACACTTTGACTTGCTATGGTGGCGAGTCTTTGATGTACTCTATATCTGCATCTTGGGTGTGGCGGTTTGTGTGTGGCTTGCTTAGGCCTATCATGTAGGTAATCTTATACACTTTAGGATGGGGACATTCCCTGAGGAGCTCACAAGGTTCATTATGCTAAACCTTGCAGGTTGAATTGTTTAATTCAGGCATAAGTGGAAAGGAGGGAGTGGTACTACTCAGGAAATACGAGATTAATTAATTATGACTGATTGTCATAAGCCAAATTAATTAATGAATGTCCGGAACCTTAAATATGTGGATCATTCATGTTTAATGCAACTCGTTCCAAATTATGTGGTAAGAAAGGGGTGAGTCAGCATTGTTACCGTGGTGAAGGTTAAAATAATGTTTTATTAATTAATTATGTTCTAGGTTGGACATGGAATTAATTAATAAAGAGGGCCCACTTTATTATTTGCATTTAATCCCTAGTCTGGCCCACAATCTGCTCAGAGCCCATTAGGTTTAGGGTTTTGTAAATCCTAGCACTATATAAGCCTTTCTCTCTTCAGATCTAATTAAGTTTTACACACACACTAGTGAGAAGAGAGAGAGGGACGACGGCTATTTCATTGGGAGGAAGTGATAGATTCCTCCGAATCTCTGAATCAATTCGGTAGCGTATCCTCACCAGATTTCCGAGGAGCAGGGGAACAAATCAGAAGATCAGATCTGTTGGAACAAGTTAGCTAGGATCAATCCCACATCAAAATCTACTCCTTCGTCGTTATCTTTGATCTAGATCTTTAGATTAGTCGCTGGAGTTCAGGTATTCCGTAGATCCATCCTTTGCAATTAAATATTAGGAGCATTTTATAGGGTTTGCCTGATTTATTCAATCTGATTTGTTTTGATACCCTAAGAATGATCCAAACGGCTAAAGAAATAAATGACATCTCACGTTGTCTGTTGTAGACTCAAATCCTACAATTGGTATCAGAGCCAGGTTTGGATTTAAAGCTCTGTCTTAAATAAATTAAGATTCAATAAATAAGTATGTTTATATTTGTTGTGGATGGATTTGATTTGTCGTGGATAGTTTTTGTTCTCGTGGCCTTCTTGTTTTTGGATTTGTTATTCACCACGAGAAAATTCGTGGTTAGGTTTGATAGGGAAAATCATGTAATAGATTTTAGACCTATTTTTTTGTATTTTTTCTGTTATTCTAATCTGTAAAATCTGAGATCCGGAGAAGTGAAGAACGAAGAACATACGATAGTTTTAAGCTCAGATTCAGTTCAGCCGAACACCCAGTTTCTGACGAATGTCAGAGACGATGCCTGCGGGTGGCGGCAGCATGGCGGAACCCTATTTCCCCGTGTGGCTGGCCGCGCCCAGTTTATCTGCTGCTATTGGCATTTTTTCGGCGACATACGCAAGTCCAGCGATTGGAGCAGGCCACACGCAGGAGGCACATGACAGTTGTTGTATCTACAGCAGCTTTGCAATCCGGTAGATGTGCACACGGGTGAGAGAAGGTAGGCCGCGCGCCAGAGGCGTGCGGCGTTGGTTTCTGCGGTAGCATTCTCTTTCACTTTTTCTCGCGCGCCTGGCCGGAGAAGCAGTGACTTTGCTGTGATGGTGATGCGCAGGAAGGCTGCGCGCGGCGGTGGGATGGCAGCACAACTTTGTTGCAACTGCTTCTGTCTTGCGCGTTTCCAGGCGTTCGCCAGAGGGGCAACGGCGGGGTTGATGGTTGAGAACGATGGCAGCCCCACGGGGCACCTTGTCACGTCTACTATTTTTTCTGCACGACCAGTTGAGTCACAGGAGGGAGTGGGCGGCGGCCGGATGAACGTGACGACGACAGTCACGTGCGGCGCCGGAAAGGCCTCTAAGGGCTGAAGGGTGGTGGCTAGGGTTTCCAAATCCTAGGGTTTAGCTGCTGTGATTGGGCTTGATACCCTAATTTGCAGCCCAACTGCTGATTTTGCAGCCCGATTCAGATTTCAAGTCCAATGGAGGCCCAGTTTGAAGATCTGTATCTGAAATTAATTCTTGTAATAGTTAGATTTAATTTATTTCCATGTAATCGCATCTGAGGGGCCACGAAAATTTATTTGTTTATTTATTTAATCTCGTTATGATGTGATTTATTATTTCCTCACTAGTAAATAATAGGAAAGCATGCTTACTTGCTTTATTTATTTACTGTTTAAGTTTGTTATAATTTTTTAAATTATTGAGCATGCTTTATGTGATTTATTTTATGTTTTAAATTGTGTCTATAAATTTCGGAATCATATTAATTTATGTGACATAATTTATGAGACATAAAATAATGTGTGCGCATGAAACCTTTAGAATTAAAATACTAAGCTGGATTTTGGTTATTTTTCAAACTAAAATAATTAGACCTCAAAAAATACGACTTCTCATTAGAAGTAAGGTATTTCGAAGCATAAACGTCTACTGGGTAGCTTGCGTTAGAAGTAACTTACCAGTTCTAATGCGATGAGGTTTCAAAATAAAAGATTTATTTTAAGATGAGAAGTGGGAGCCTCTAAGCAAACTTCTACTCGGGTAGCTTGCATTGAGACAACTCTCACAAGTCTCTAAGATTAATCTAAATGGGATAACAAAAGATGTAAAGGGCATGCTGTTGGTATTATATACTGAAAGCATATATGATTAAGTGTTTTGTACACTGGTCTTCATATATGTTGCCGCAACAATGCTCGCTGTCTGATAGAACAAACATACAACGAACCATAATATCCTATTATCTCGCCTATAGGGATGATCATATGGTGTGTAGGAGATCACAAAGGATCATATGAATCGTTTGATCTAGCGAGATATAAACAGTATCACAGCTGAGACGGTCCCTGGATAGGCTGTCGGTCTAAACTATATATAGGCCTTCTCTCTATCAGATCAAGTTAGACTTTTTAGTATAATCAGTAAATAGAGAGAGAGGGCGGCGGCTATCCGGAAGGGAGAAACTGATCGATTTCTCCAGATCTCGGATTCAACTTGGTAGATAATCCTCACCAGATTTCCAAGGAGCAAGGGAACAGATCAGAAGATCAGATCTGTAGGAACAACCGTCCACGCCGGCGTCCAAGATCCAGATCTAGATCCAAGATCTAGATCTATTTCATCGTTGTTATTCTCCGATCTGTCCTGTAGATCAAACGGTGAAATCAGGTATTCTCTAGATCTATCCTATGCAATTAATTTTGTAGGAGCATGCATAGGATTTGCATGGTTTATTTAATTAAAATTTATTCCTGGTATCCTAAGAACGATCCTTGGCAAGAAATTCATAATGGCAACTCGTGTTGTCCATCGTAGACACAAACCCTACAATTGGTATCAGAGCGAGGTTCACGTTCATAGGCTCTATCTTGGATAAATTGAAATTAAATGAATATGTATGTTCATGGATGGATTTAAATTATCGTGGATGTTTTTTGTTCTCGTGGCCTTCTCGTTTTTGGATCTATTTTTCACCACGAGAAAATCCGTGGTTAGATTTAATAGGGAAAATCATGTAATAGATCTAGATCTATTTTTTTGTATTGAGATCTGGAAGAACGAGAAATGAAGAACGAAGAACGAAGGAGGTGCAATGCCTAGGGTTCAGCCCCTTCACCCCGCCGCCGGCAGCGGCGGCCATGGCGACCTCCACGGCGGCGACGGGTGGCGGCGGCGGGCAGGCTCTCTGCCTGCGGCTGGGCCGCGCCCTAAGGCTCGAGCTACTGCTCGCGTTCCCGGCGAGCTCTCTGTCCAGCGTGGGCAGCGCGAGCAGGTCGACAGCAGGTGCAGACCGGCAAGGAATGCGGCGGGCGGTGCTGCAAAGTGGGTGGCGGCGGCGCAGCGAAACTAGGGTTCCACCGCGCGGCTGGGCCACACCCGTTCTGCTGCTGCGCGCGGTCGCGACTCACACTACAAGGGCTGGCGGGGCACGGTGGCTCTCCTGCTGCGGTTCGTGCGCGCGCGACTTTCCTCGCTGGGAAGACAAAGCACGATGGTTGGGCAAGACAGAGCCGCGCGCCCCTGCGCGCGGCGGAGGGTTCTGCCGCGACTCCTGCTGCGGCTGCTGCTCGTTCATGGCGGCTACAGATGGCTCGCCGGTGGCTGGGGGCGCTGGGATGGCCGCGGGGCTGAAGCAGGCGCGGCTGGCGCGAGCTCCGGCCGCAGGCGGCGGCGGCGGCGGTGGGCTGCAAGGCTGCTGCTAGGGTTTTCCAAGCCCGGGCCGGAAATCGGGCTTCTCAGCCCGGAGGCGGCCCGCAGTCTGAAAATTAGGGTTTGGCTGCTGTTTGGGCCAGAAACCCTAATTTGAAGCCCAGTTGCTGTTAAATCAGTTCAAATCAGATTTCAAGTCCAACGGAGGCCCAGTTTGAAGATCTGTATTGGAATTAAATCTTGTAATAGTTAGATTTATTTATTTTTCAGTTGTAATCGCATCTGAGAGGCCACGAGAATTTATTTGTTTATTTATTTATTCTCGTATTGATGTGATTTATTATGTGCGCACTAGTAAATAATAGGAAGCATGATTATTTGCTTTAATTATTTACTGTTATAAGCCTGTTACAATTTTATTTTTGAGCATGTCTTATGTGATTTATTTTATGTTTTAAATTGTGTCTATAAATTCCGGGATCATATTAATTTATGATGGAATTTTGGGTGTGACATAATTTATGGGAACATAAAATAATGTGTGCGCATGAAACATTTAGAATTAAAATACTGAGCTGGATTTTGGTTCTATTCTAACCAAAATCATTAGACCTCCACAAATACGACCTCTCATTGGTAGTGGGGCATCTCGAAGCGTAAACGTCTGCTTGGGCAGCTTGCGTTAGAGGTCCCTCACCAGTTCCAATGCGATGAGGTTTCCAAATAAAACACTTATTTTAAGATGAGAGGTGGGAGCCTCTGAGCAAACGTCTGCTGGGGCAGCTTGCATTGAGACAACTTTCACTTATCTCTAAGATTAATCTAAGTGGGATAACAAAGGATGTTAAGGGCAGGACGCATGGGTCTAGTACGTATGTCGAATCGCCTTTTTAATATCCGGAGTTAGGCTTGTGGTTACTTTGGCTTAGATGTTGCCTGGAGTATAACTCTTTTGAGAGGTCCCTGCTCCGGATAGGTGAACATGGTCTTAAGATCTCCAATATTAATTTCTTTTGCTTAAGATACCTGGCATGTTAAGAAATTAAAGGATCATTTTGGTCTGGTTGAGCGTTTGCTGTAAACGTCTGCTGGGGCAGCTTGCAGTGAATTATCTTGGGCAATTGGAGGGAACAAATTGCATTGTTTTATCTATAGGTTCTATGCATATTTGTTTCAATTGTTCGTAGTATGTGCTTACTTTAATTCACTTATTTGTTTTCAGACATGTCTATTATTTTATCGCTCATTAATTCAATCGTACACAATTCCTTGACTGGTCCGAATTTTCCTGGATGGAAAAGTGACATTGTCAAGCTCTTGGATTCATTTGGACATTTGTTTGTTCTGCAAACTCCCTGTCCGAGTTTGCCGACTGATACATCTTCCGATGAGGAGCGTGCACAGTATCACATGTGGATGTGGTCGAATGGCATGGCCAGACAGTATGTCTTGGCTGGTATGTCAGATGCACTGCATCCTCGTTATAGTGATGTATGGTTTGCGTATGACATTATGCGACGTCTTGACGTAGCATATGACGGACTCGATAGACATGCTAGATCCAGTCTTATCAAGTGTATTGTAAGACAGAAAATGGATCAGAACTGTTCGGTACGTGGGCATGTGGAATCACTCATCCAACTCGTGGATGAGTACACATTAATGGGTGGTCAAATTGACAATGATGTCAAAATTGACTTGATACTCAACACGTTACCGAAGTCATTTATTGACTTCAGAATTTCTGTTGAGAAAAACAAGAGTGAGTATACTGTTCACAGTCTGCTCAAGGATCTTGTATCAACAAAAGCTTCTTCAGTCTTTTCTGTGAATCACTCTGATTTGCTTCCGAGTCGAAAGAGTGATGTCAAAGAAAAGAGGAATGAAGAAAGCAGTGGGAGCAGTCTTGAATTATCGGTTCATTCCAGATCTCTTGCTAAAAGTTCTTCTAAATTGCGTCGTAACGATATGAAGAAGAAGAATGGTAAAGGAGAGAACAAAGGAAAGAAAGATAACAAGAACGACAAATATTTCAAGTGTGGCAAGAAGGGACACTGGAAAGTAAATTGTCCAAGTTTGGTAACTAAGGGACAAGGTACGTCATCTTTTGCATTGCTTGTCGAAACATGTTTAGTATCAGTTTTCTACCCTTTAGTGGGTAGTGGTAACTGAGGTCACTAATCGTGTTTGCTACACTTTGCAGAGAATCTAGCTTAAAGGCTTGAAGATGGCGGGATTACCATCTCCAAGATTGATGCTAGAAGTTGCTACTTCAGCTGATGGAGATTTTACTTTGAGTTTATGTTAAAACTCTGTTTTAATTCAAGTTTCTGAAGAGATGTTGTTTTGGTTTTGATAAACATATCTTTCATCTATTGTAATGGATTATCATTTATTCGATAGAGTCTATCTATCATGAATGAATAACAGTGTTTTCTATTATAGATGGTTATCTCTTCATTACTTGATTACATAAACTATCGGTGTTCTAAGGTATAATTTAAAGAATAGCTATAGAGATAGGTTACATCAGTCTAAGTAGTTTTAAGTAATTCATGGAATTATGGATTCAATCCAGGTATTCCTAAGAATGGTACTTATGACAACAACTTAGAGGTATAAGATTGTAACCAGGCCTTTTAATAGGCGATTGTATCTCTATAGGTAATTTCGTGTTTGCTCTGGTTTGCTGGTTTGAGTCTACTTCCGCAGTTGCTTAATAGGCATTGATACTGTAATCATTTAAGATTTGGATATGTTTATCTAGTTCACTACAAGTCTTAGTCTCTTGCTTTAATCAAGAGCGTTCAAGACTAAGGTAGAGAATAAGTTAAACAAGACCGTAAAAACATTATGGTTTATTCATAATGGTGTATCTTAAGTGATGGGTTTTACAGTATCTAGCAGAGCAAAGGGATTGCATCCCAGTTAAGTACACCTATTATTCCTCGATTGGGAATGTGTAGGTAAAGCGAAATAAGATTCTTTAAAAGTTAATAAGTTATGCCAGCTTTGCCAAATTTTCGTTTTTGGGAAGAGCGCCAAAAGCAGTTGTATGTTTGCTTAATCTAGTGTCTTCTAAATCAGTTCCATATACCCTAGCAGACCTTGACTCTGTCAAAAGGGCAATGATGGGTAATTCGGCTGTTAAGCTGATATAGGAAACTGATTGGTTAGAAGAAAAGTTTTAAGCTAGTACTGCTTTGTGGGCTATTCCAGGTAAACAAAAAAGATGGTTGCTTTGTGTATCCTAAGTACAAGCAAGTTGTATAGGATGCAACCATGAATCCAAATGTGAGATTGTTCTCTAACGTTTTAGAGAAGACAATTCAAATCCATCAGGAAATACCCCGTGGCATATTGAGCATACCTTGGAAGGTATGGTACCAATTGCACGGTCACCTGTGTAAGGTGGTAAACCACAAATTAATGCACCATGAACTGACAACGTAAAAGGAGCATCGTTGCAGTGGGAGGTTGCCTTAACAGGCTAAAAGGTACTGGTTCATGGAAACAATCTTTAGACTTGTTCCCAGCTTAACGAACAACATTGTACTTATCCCTTAAAGCGCAACGAAGCTTTTAAGACAAAAGATGCAGTTTAATGACGTCAAGTAATGGATTCAGAAATGAATCAGTAAAGGTTATGGTTGTGTATCAGGATCATTGATTGCCAAATAGCTTACCTGCTATAAGCAACTGATTGATATACAAGAAAAGTGCTCGAATGGCAACCTAGTCTATTCGAGAGTCTAGGTTAGTGAGTAAGGTATGTTTCACAACAAGACTTTCTCACTGGTTGCAACTGTTAAACCCATTCGAATTCTTTTAATCATAATAGCACATATGAATCTAAATATCAGGAAGATAGATGACATCATCCGTATTTTATAAGCGGGTACCTTGATAAAAGGTGACGACATCTGTATGTAACAACCAGATAAGTTATGTGCAAAGCATCATGTCTGGAAGCCAAGGTAGTTCAAGTATGAACTTAAGGGAGCTTCAAAGTCATGAAACAGACATTTCGATATTGTCAATCGAGAATGAGAGTTTCATGTACCAGTTATGTGTCAACAGAAGCATGGTTTTCCTTGCACATCATGTAGATGGTATTTTCACATTCGGAAATGGTGTGGAGATATTGTCAGGCATGAAGGATGGTTATCCGAACAGTTTCAGAAGTAGGACTTATGAGATCTTGGAACATCTTTTGAATTAAAGTCTTGTGTGGTCACAAGAAAAGGATGTTCAGGTATCTCAAGTCGCTTAAATTGATTCTGTGGTATGTCGTTCACAGCAAGATAGATTGTTATCTTTCTACATTGTAAATGAACGAAGGTAGATATCTGTAATGCTATAAGCATGTTAGACAGACATCAGTTGAACTCTGAATAGGCACATCTATTTACAAATGTGCTATGTGAGTTGAATGACATCGGATATCCAGGAGGATCATATTGAAAGGAAGTTGACCTCTTACTATGTGTTGGCCTTGGAGGAGGAGTTATAAGAATCTAACACAGAAGTGTGTTGCGGATTCCGGTATGAAGGCTGAGTTTTTGTCAGCTTCATTAGCTTCGCAAGAAGCAGTATAGCTCCGATGCCATCATCTAGAGGTGTGTTCTGAGTTTGCCTAATTAAATCACAAGGAATTGTGATTATGTTGGTGCAATGACAAACTCAAAGGAACCCAAGACTCACAAGGTGGTGAAACACATAGGATGCGTGGAATCACATCATACGAGAAATCGTGACAAGAGGTGACGTGAATGCAGTGGGAGTGATTGACAGTATAGACACACTTAATACTTTGGTAAAGCAATGGTATTATGCTTTAATTATAAGTGGGAGATTGTTGGGATTATATACTGAAAGCATATCTGATTAAGTGTTTTGTACACTGGTCTTCATATATGTTGCCACAACAATGCTCGCTGTCTGATAGAACAAACATACAACGAATCATAATATCCTATTATCTCGCCTATAGGGATGATCATATGGTGTGTAGGAGATCACGGAGGATCATATGAATCGTTTTACCTAGCGAGATATAAACAGTATCACAGTTGAGACGGTCCCTGGATAGGCTGTCGGTCTAAGCTGCGGCACATCGGTTCATAAGTGGGATTATCCTAGCTACATGATGTGTCGGTACATGGTTATGTATTGATGGGATCAACAGTGGGATGTGCCATTCACATTGACATACGAATGAGCCAGATCCCTAACATACTTCCGATGATCTTAAACCTAACTGAAGGATAAGGGGCACACACAGATTGACCACACTTTAATTTACTAGAGTGGCAAGTCTTACATGTACTCTAATACTTGTATTTTGGGTGTTGGTAATTTGTGTGTGGCCTGCTTAGTCTGGACGTTTTGGTAAGCATATCCGTTTTAGGATGGTGACATTCCCTGAGGAGCTCACAAGGTTCATTATGCTAAACCCTGCAGGTTGAATTATTTAATTCAGGCATAACTGAAAAAGGAGTGAGTGGTGTAACTCAGGAAATAAGAGATTAATTAATTGTGGCTAATTGTCATAGGCCAAATTAATTAATGAATGTCTAAAATCTTAAATATGTGGATCATGTTAGTTTGGTGCAACCCGTTCCTAATAACGTGGTAATAAAGGGGCGAGTCAGCATTGTTACCGTGGTGAAGGTTAAAACAATGTTTTATTAATTAATTATGTTCTGGGTTGAACAAGGAAGGATTAATTAATAAAGAGCGCCCACTTTATTATTTGCATCTGATCCCTGGTCTGGCCCATTAACTGCTCACAGCCCATTAGGGTTAGGGTTTCTCAAAACCCTAACACTATATATAGGCCTTCTCTCTATCAGATCAAGTTAGACTTTTCAGTATAATCAGTAAATAGAGAGAGAGGGCGGCGGCTATCCGGAAGGTAGAAATTGATCGATTTCTCCAGATCTCGGATTCAACTTGGTAGATAATCCTCACCAGATTTCCAAGGAGCAAGGGAACAAATCAGAAGATCAGATCTGTAGGAACAACCGTCCACGCCGGCGTCCAAGATCCAGATCTATTTCATTGTTGTTATTCTCCGATATGTCCTGTAGATCAAATGGTGAAATCAGGTATTCTCTAGATCCATCCTATGCAATTAATTTTGTAGGAGCATGCATAGGATTCACATGGTTTATTTAATTAAAATTTATTCCTGGTATCCTAAGAACGATCCTTGGCATGAAATTTATAATGGCAACTCGTGTTGTCCATCGTAGACTCAAACCCTACACATGCGGTATGGGTCGAGTACGTATGCCAAATTGCCTTTTATCATCCGGAGTTAGGATTGTGGTTTATTTGGCTTAGATGTTGCCTAGAGTATAACTCATTTGTGATGTCCCTGCTCTGGATAGGTGAACATGGTCTAAAGATCTCCAATATTAATTTCTTTTGTCGGCGGATACCTGGCATGGAGTGAAATTAAAGGACCTATTTTGTTCTGGTTGAGCGTTTGCCGTAAACGTCTACTCGGGTAGCTTGCGGTGAATTAGCTTTGGCAATTGGAGGGAGCAAATTGCATTGTTTTATCTAAAGGTTCTATGCATATTTGTTTCAATCATTCGTAGTATGAGCTTACTTTAATCCATTCATTAGTTTTTCCAGATATGTCTATTATTGCATCGCTCGTTAATTCAATTGTACACAATTCCTTGACTGGTCTGAATTTTCCTGGATGAAAAAGTGACATTGTCAAAACTTTTAGATTCATTTGGTCATTTGTTTGTTCTACAAACTCCCTGTCCGAGTCTGCCGACCGATGCATCTTCGAACGAGGAGCGTGCACAGTATCACATATGGATGTGGTCGAATGGCATGGCCAGACAATACGTCTTGGGTGGTATGTTAGATGCACTGCGTCCTTGATATAGTGATGTGTGGTATGCAGATGATATTTGCGACGTCTTGACGTAGCATATGGCGGGCTTGATGGACATGCTAGATCAAGTCTTATCAAACGCATTATTAGATAGAAAATGGATCAGGGTTGTTCAGTGCGTGAACATGTGGAATCACTCATCCAGCTCATCGATGAGTACAAATTAATGGGTGGTCAAATTGACAATGACGTCAAAATTGACTTGATACTCAACACGCTGCCGATGTCATTCAATGATTTCAGGATTTTTGTTGAGAAAAACAAGAGTGAGTATATTGTTCACAGTTTACTCAAGGATCTTGTATCGGCTGAAGCTTTTTTAGTATTTTCTGAGAGTCACTCTGATTTGCTTTCAAGTCAGAAGAATGATGTCAAAGAAAATAGGAATGAAGAAAGCAGTGGGAGGAATCTTGCATTATAAAGTCTTTCCAGATTTCTTGCTAAAAGTTCTTCTAAATCACGTCGTAATGATATGAAGCTGAAGAATGGTAAATGAGAGAGGAACAAAGGATAAAAAGTTAGCAAGAAAGACAAATGTTTCAAGTGTGGCAAGAAGGGTCACTGGAAAGTAAATTATCCAAGTTTGTTATCTAAGGGACAAGGTACGTCATCCTTTTGCATTGGTTGTTGAAATATGTTTAGTATCGGTTTTCTTCTCCTTAGTGGGTAGTGGTAACTGAGGTTACTAATCATGCTTACTACACTTTGCAGGGGTTCAAACTTAAGGCTTGAAGATGGAGGGATTACCATCTCCAAGATTGATGCTGGAAGTTGTTACTTCAGCTGATGGAGATTTTATTTTATGTTTATGTTAAACAATGTTTCAGTTTTGAAGAGATGTCTTGTATAAAACTCATTTCCATTTATAGTCCTATGGATTATCAGTTATTTTTTATATAATTATTCCGTCATGATAATTAGCAGTGTTTTCCATTATGATTAAATGGATGTTTCTCTTCATTAATTGTTTATATAAACCGTCAGTGATCTATATCATATTATAGAATCTTACTAGAGATGGTTACATTGGTCTTAGTAGTTTTAAGTAATTCATGAAATTATGGATTTTATCCAGGTATTCCTAAGAATGGTACTTATAAGCACTACTTAGAGGTATAAGATGATAAATAGGCCTTTTAATAGGTGATTGTATCTCTAGAAGTTATTTCTTGTTTGCTCTGTGTTGAGTCTACTTCCGCAGTTGCCTTAAATAGGCATTGATACTGAATCACTTAAGATATGGATATGTTTATCTAATTCACTACAAGTCTTAGTCTCTTGCTTTAATCAAGAGCGTTTAAGACTAAGGTAGAGAAAAAGTTAAATAAGACCGTAAAAACATTATGGTTCATTTATAATGGTGTTATCTCAAGTGATGTGTTTTATAGTATCTGGTGATACGTGCGTAAAATGACCCATATTTTGATGTGTGCGCATGCTTGTTTGTGGCTATTTTACTCCCGTATCATATGTTTTTGTTGTATTTTGGTTGTGTTTTGTGTGTTTGATTTGTGTAGGATAGGTTTTGGGCAGAAACGAGTAATTTTGGTGGAGTTTTGGAGGAAAATCGCACATGTTTGGAGTTTGGAGAGCTCGACCGGCCAAGCGGGTGCAGGACCGGCCGAGCAGGGCATTCAGAGGGCTCGACCGGCCGAGCAGGTGCAGGACCGGCCGAGCGAAGGCTCAGAAGGTGTTCAGAGGGCTCGACCGGTCGAGCAGGTGCAGGACCGGCCGACTGAGAGCAGGCTCGGCCGAGCCATCTTCGACTGGCCGAGCCTGGGCGGTTTTTCCTCATTTGTGGCAGTTTCGAGCTTCGATCGGGCGAGCCATACTTCGACCGGGGCGATCCGAGGCCCTGTTTGCTTGCCTATAAAAGGGGAAAATGCAGTTATTTGAAGAGCTTTTTGTAATTTTTCACGAACGTTAGCTAGATTTTTCCCTAGATTCCATTTTTCCAACACAATTCATCATAATCCTAGAGTAACTAGGAGATTAATTCATCAATCCTTGGAGGAGATTTGAAGATTGAAGGTGGTAGATCAAGGCAACCAAATCTATTTGGGGAAGATTTCAATCTCTACTTTTCAATTTGTAATGGAATTAATTGAATTCAAACTTGTATTTGTACAATTGAAAGGTATGAAGTTCTAATTCTACTTGGATGTTGATTTGAATGAGGATGCATGAGATCTAGGTTTGATTATTGTTTGTTTACCTTCCTCTTTGTGATTGAAGCATACTAGAGCTTGTTCCAATTCATCTAGATGTAGGTAATAACCAGTTTAGATGATAATTGACACAATCATTGCAGCCAACACGCGGATAGGCGTGTCGAGAATAGTATGACTTCTTGTGTTCCTTGATCTAATCCCTGTGCGGAGATAGGGCATAGGGCGATGATTTACGTGCTATTAGGAGTGGTCTAGAATCCGATAACGTAGCTGTTTGAGGATTTTAGTATCATCTACGGTTGATTCACCCTGACTGGGGATTGACTAGTGTCGGGTAAGAGTTCATCCAATTAGGAATTAAAACGTGTTTACATTGATGATTTAACTAAGTTGATTGCATCCAAGTTCATCTCAACATCTTATCTTCCTAATTTGAGCATTTGTTTGTTTTTGTTTACCAAATTGTGAAAGGAATTGATTGAGTGAATGTCGATTGATTGTTTGATTCATGTTGGTCATACATTATTAGCATAGGTTTACATTGCTTGCCTAGTTGATAAAAAAACTACTCAACGATTGATTTTGCTTAGCTATAAGACTTTACCGTAGTATCTCGGTACTCTAGCGGGCGAAGCGGAGAAGAACCTGGATTTGATATTTTATTCTTTGTGTAGTTAAGAGTTTAATTCGATTGAACTTTTAGCCGCATCAAGTTTTGGTGCCGTTGCCGGGGACTTCATTTAGTAGGTTGCTAGATATTGGGGGAAAAGTGAAGCTTGTAGGCTAGGTGTTTGTTCTATTGCTTGTGTGAGTTGTTTTGTTTGTAGCTTGTTGTTGGATAGTTGAATTTTGTTTGTTTGATCTAGTTGTTTTTGTTTGGTAATTGGAATCTTTTGTGGAGTGTAGGTTGTATATGATCACGAGGTCCAAGGCTCGTGAGCTCTTGGAAAGGAAAGCACAACAAAGACAAGAAAGTATTGAGATTGATTTGGAAATGGCTAATCCGGGGGAAGATGCCATGAGGATTGGGGAGTTAGAAAGACAAATTGAATTGATGAAGGCGTTTCTTAATGAAAGGAATGGTCCTCGTAGACCACTTCAAAATCTCTTCCGACCTCAAGGAGAGCCGATGACCGGTGGTTTCCGACTAGGAGTCAATGCCACGCAGTTCGAAATTAAGCCTCAGTTGGTTCAGATGATACAGAATAATCAGTTTGGGGGACATGCTACCGAGGATCCGAATGTCCATATCTCTCGATTTTTAGAAATCACAGACACCATTAAGATCAACCAAGTGCCCCAAGACCAAATACGGCTTTGGTTATTTTTATTCTCTTTGAGGGATACGGCGAGGCATTGGTTCGAGGGTCTAGACAAGACGAATATAGCTACTTGGGAAGATTTAAAAGAGAAATTCCTCTTCAAGTTTTTTCCACCAAGTTTAACTTTGAAGAGAAGGGCGAATATAACCTTGTTTGGGCAAAAGTACGATGAGCCTCTCTATGAAGCTTGGGATAGGTTCCGAGAGCTTCTACGAAAGTGCCCACGCCATGGTCTATCGAAGAGTCAACAAATTTGCCAATTCTATGGTGGTTTGAATTATGATACCAAAGTCATGATGGATGCTTCTTCGGGAGGTGCATTTCTTGATCAAAAAGAAGAGGATGCTTGGAAAATAATTGAGAAAATGGCCGAAAACAGTTTCCAATGGCCACGGGAACGGAAAGATTATAGACCGGTGAAGGCGGTCAACGATGCTTATGAACCGGAGTATTTTAAAGAACAAATTGCAGCTATGCAAAGGAAGCTTGACAAGCTATCTACTTCGGGAAGTGGAAGAGAGGATATGATGATACTTAAGCATGACAATGCTTATTCGGAGAATGTGAATTTCATTAATCAAAGGATGGGGTACAACAATCGACCTCAATACAATCCTCAAGGAAACATGTATTATCATACGTCCAACCGTTTCCATCCAAACTTCTCCTATGCAAATCCGAACAACGCTCTCAATCCTCCGATGCAATTGGAAGGAGGAGGGAGTAGTAGTCAAGGGGGATACGCAGGGGGAGGAATTAGATATGTGAATCAAGAGATGAGGAGGAATCCGAATGAAGAGATTGATAAAAGGTTTGAGAAGTATGAGAGAATGTTCGCGGAAATCCAGCTGCAAATTTCTTCAATTGTGAAACAATTAAGTGGCAAACATCAAGCTGAGAAATTTCCAAGCGATACGGAGATCGTCCAAAAGAAAGGGTGTAATATGATTGATGGTGAGATAGGTTGAATGAGAAATTGGAGGTCGTGACTCCAAAAGTGGAAAGTGTTGAAATCAAGGAAGATGGAAAGGAGTTGAAAGAAGAGAGTGTGGAAGACGAGAAAGAAGAACAAGTTGAGAAGGTGCATTTCTTTGATTATGTTAGGAAAGGAGATATAGAGATGCCACTTCCAGATGAAATTGAACGTGTTCCCATGTTAGACGAACTTGTTGGGATTGAGATAACCTTGGATGGTGAACTACATGAACCGGGAAGTCAAGAATATGAAGAGAAGAACATAGCTAGCAAAAAGGAGGATCCGGGCGGTTTTGTAATTGGTTGTCAAATTGGAGACGTGAAAGTTAAAAAAGCTTTGTGTGATTCCGGTGCTAGTGTGAACATAATGTCGTGGGATTTATACAAGGAGTTGGAGGTTGGACATCTTAAACCCACAAATCAAGTCTTGCAACTAACAAACCAAGCTCTCTTTTGTCCGCGTGGAGTGGTTGAAGATGTGCATGTGGATGTTTTGACGTTCACATTTCCCGGAGATTTTCTTGTGGTAGACATGAAGAACAAGGGTGGCATTCAATTGATTTTTGGAAGGCATTTCTTACATACGGCCGATGCGCTCTTTGACATGAAACAAGGCGAGCTTACTTTCCGATGTGGGGGAAAAGAAGTTGTTTTTACCTTACCTCATAAGAGTTGGCGTGAAGTTGAAGAGGAAAGAGTTGATAGGAAGAAAAGATTGAAGGATGTGCTAGATCCGGGATTAAACTTCATGGGGAACAACATCGAAGAAAAGGATGATCCGGGGGACGTTGATGAAGTTGAGCAAATACGGACAAAGAAAGCTAGAGTGGATCCGGATCCACCTCGAAGTGCACGAAGGAAGTTATCTTTTCCGGAGGATCATGTCGTGCTTAATCAAGGTATGAGTTCGGGATCTTCACCATGGGATCATGATTGACTTGAGGTATGGTCGTCGAGCTTTCGACGTTAAACAAGCGCTTGTTGGCAGGCAACCCAATGTTTAAACTTTGTTGTTTTCATGCTTTTGAATAATGTTGCTATTGATTTTGGTCTAATAATGTTGCTTTGTGTTTTTGATAACGGATTCTTAATTGTGTGTGGATTTACAAGTTTGTTTAGCATTGTGATTGAAGAATAGGAAGGATGGAAGGCCGATTGTTCGTGAAAATATCAGAGAAAAGGCAAGAAATGGGGGAAATAAGGGCTGCTCGGCCGAGCGGGTGCAGGCTCGACCGAGCTAAATCGAAGGCCAAGGGACAGAGGCTTTGCTCGGCCAAGCGGGTGCAGGCTCGGCCGAGCCATGGCGTGCCAGCAGCAATTGTGCGCGGACAGAGCCTCCGCTCGGTCGAGCCATCTGGCGCTCGACCGAGCCGCGCGCAAATTTAAAACCCCGATCGAGCAATTGCTCGACCCATTTACCGATCGGTCAAAATTTCTATTTCCAAAATTTTTCCCATACTTTGGTGCATTTAATTGTTCTTGTCTCACCTTTCATATCTTCTCATGGCAAGCAAACGAGCACGGGGGGAGTCTTCTTCTTCAAGTGGGCGCCCAAAGAAGTTTGATGATGAAGAGTTTGCGAAATACAAATGTTTGGCGAATAGGCAAGCGGTGGGCACTAAAAATTTGTGCCGAGAGACGTTGAATGCTCTTAAATTGAAGGATAACTTCTGGAGCCTCCTCACCGGAATTGGGTGGAAGAAGATGCTTAATGCCAAATGGCCGGGCTACATGGAGTTGTCTAGGGAGTTCTTCGTCTTGGTCACGGTCATGAAAGGAATAGGAGGTCTACCGATGTCGATGAAATTCAAACTCAAAGGTACGGAATACTTCTATCAAAAAGCCAAGATTGATGAAATTTTTGGTAGTGATCCTGAGTCGGTGTTTGTGCATGAGAATGTTAATTTGGGGGAATTTTGGGAAGCTATTACTGGTATTACATTAGATAGGAAGTTCAATATCAAAGAATGTAGAGCTACATCAATTAGAAATCCTGTTATCCGATATATTCATAAGTTTGTTGGTGGTTCTGTCTGCGGGAGGTGTGAGTCGAGTAATGTAATTACTCCGGAACTTCATATGTTGTATGCTTTGATGCATGGGATTAAATTTTCATTGGGGGCCATGTTAATGGATGCTTGGAGTCGGGCTGCTAACACAAACACCCGAACTTTCACTTGTGGAATGTTAACTCCTATTTTTGAGGATATTGGTGTTGAATTGTCTGGTACTACTGCTCCTGCTTTGTTCTTGGATTCTAATTTATTGTTAGCTGGGCGATTTTTGGTTCCCGGACATAGAAATTCGATTTATTATAAATTTGGGAATATGGCTATAGCAATGCCTCATCCGGATTGGACTACTGTGGCGGATCTGTCTGATAGATCCAACTGATTGCTGGATAACGAGGACCACAAGGATGTGGTCGGTGTGCTATCTCCTGATGGATATTTTACGACCCTCCGACACCTTTCTGACGCAGAGCATCAGCAGTTGAGGGAGGCCGGTCCGAGTACCCGTGCGCCTCCGCAGCCGAGGCAGACTCCGTTGATAGATTGGCAGCAGCAGATGTACTCTACGTTGCAGCAAACTAATGCTTCTATAGAGTCTTTGTCTTCTTCTTTGCAGGGTCTTGATAGGTGAGTTGACTCTATTCAGGAGGATGTCAGGGAGCTTCAGCGCCGAGTCCCCATTCCGTACCAGTCTCGTAGGGAACGCCAACAGCAGCAGCAGGATAGGGATGAGCAATGACGCACCGACTACCTTTTTACAAACTTAGTCTCACTTGACTAAGTTTGGGGGGAAGTGTCGGTAGATGGTGCTCTGGTTCATTCTCTTCTCTATCTCTTTATCCTTATGATGCTTTCTAGTTAAGCTTAGTGTAGTTGAATTTCAAGAATTTGGAACTTCGATTTGGTTGTACTATGATTTACCTATCTTTTGGATTTGGAATTTGGATGATGATTGTGGATGATTTTATATGATGTATGGATGGATTATTTTGGCAAGTTTACATGTGTTAATTCTTTCTATTTGGTTTTGGCATGTGGTTGTGTTATGGTTTGGAATGAATGGTGGAAATGGTGGATATTGTTGTATTCTTTGTTGATAATTGGTTTGTGGAAATTGGTGGAAATGAGAATTTAATTGGTGAGTTTATGCTCAATTGTTTGGTGGTGTATGTGTTGCTTTGTAGTAGGTGCAAATAAGGAATGGAGAGCGATGATCGTGCCTACTGATGGGTAATGTTTTCTATCGTCTTTCCTACCATCTAGTTTTGTTACATTTGTGTTTTGGGATGTAGATTCTTGTGTGCTTCTGTGTGTGTAATGAACCTAAATGAGGCTTGAGATTGAATCATGATTTACTTAGTGGAGCTTGATGTTTACCTCAACTAATGATAGGGCGGAATCTAGTTTTCGAAGCATGTTTCAAGTTTAAACTTTTGAATTGCCGAGTTTTGTATGTGGTTAATGCATAGGACTTGACAAAAAGCCGTGAAGTTTGAGCCATGATATTGTCATATCATAATTGATTGTGAGTGGCAAGATTGAGAGTACGAGATCTAGAACTTGCATTCGTTCTCTATCTATTGGCATGAGTGTGTAACTAGAAAATGATCTTAGGCCATCATTTCTTAGTCCTACCTTTCACACCGGGAGTATAAGGTGATTGTTATCATAATTTAGCCTTTCATATCTTTGATCCCCGTGATTGAGCTTATTTGGTGAATTTTCTTGAATTGATTAGGACCATATTTGGGGGGAAAGAGTGTATGAGGGTGAATACGGTGATGAGAGTTGGGTTGGGAATTGATTGGTTTGTATTGATGAGGAATGTTGAGGCATGAAAGAGTGAAATAAAGGATTGTTGTTGATCCTAGAAAAAATGAGCACCTACAAAATTTTGGTGCAAGTGTTTGAAAAGAAAAAAAAAAGAGGTAAAAGAGAGCACCCACAAAATGAATGAATGATGGTGCTAGAAAAGAAAAAAAAAGAAAGAGAAAAAGACAGAAAGAAAAGTGTTGTGAAATGAATAAGCCTCGGGGTTTGTAGTGGTCCGAAAAGAACAAGTTTGGGGGTTTTGGGAAATTGAGATGTTTAGTCACTTTTGCCCTAAACCACCCACCTCTTAGTTAGCCACGTTACAACCCGTGAAAAGACCTTTTTGATTCTAGAAACTAACTCATTGTAGTATAGTGGTGAGAATGGATGCAAGCCTATGGAAATCAAGCTCGATATCTTGTAAAATGTGTGCAATCTCGTCATCCCTAAACACGTGAGGGAGCACTTTCGTTTCTTGTATCCATTTTTGATGAGTGGTTCATGTCCTTAGCATTAACCTTGTTACAAAGTTAGGTGATGATCTCGTTTTACTTGAACATACTAAGATAACTTTGATGAGCTATGAGGTATTGCATGAGGTAGATTGATAGCTTTATTTTGTTTTGATTGAGGACAATCAAAGGTTCAAGTTTGGGGGATTATGATACATGCGTAAAATGACCCATATTTTGATGTGTGCGCATGCTTGTTTGTGGCTATTTTACTCCCGTATCATATGTTTTTGTCGTATTTCTATTGTGTTTTCGTGTTTTGTGTGTTTGATTTGTGAAGGATATGTTTTGGGCATAAACGAGCAATTTTGGAGGAGTTTTGGAGGAAAATCGCACGTGTTTGGAGTTTGGAGAGCTCGACCGGCCGAGCGGGTGTAGGACCGGCCGAGCAGGGGATTCAGAGGGCTCGACCGGCCGAGCAGGTGCAGGACCGGTCGAGCGAAGGCTCAGAAGGTGTTCAGAGGGCTCGACCGGTTGAGCAGGTGCAGGACCAGCCGAGCCAGGCCGACAGAGAGCAGGCTCGGCCGAGCCATCTTCGACCGGCCGAGCCTGGGCGCTTTTTCCTAATTTGTGGCGGTTTCCAGCTTTGACCGGGCGAGCCATACTTCGACCGGGCGATCCGAGGCCCTGTTTGCTTGCCTATAAAAGGGGAAAAGGCAGTTATTTGAAGAGCTTTTTGTAATTTTTCACGAACGTTAGCTAAATTTTTCCCTAGATTCCATTTTTCCAACACAATTCATCATAATCCTAGAGTAACTAGGAGATTAATTCATCAATCCTTCGAGGAGATTTGAAGATTCAAGGTGGTAGATCAAGGCAACCAAATCCATTTGGGGAAGATTTCAATCTCTACGTTTCAATTTGTAATGGAATTAATTGAATTTAAACTTGTATTTGTACAATTGAAAGGTATGAAGTTCTAATTCTACTTGGATGTTGATTTGAATGAGGATGCATGAGATCTAGGTTTGATTATTGTTTGTTTACCTTCCTCTTTGTTTTTGAAGCATACTAGAGCTTGTTCCTATTCATCTAGATGTAGGTAATAGCCAGTTTAGATGATAATTGTCACGATCAGCAACCGACACGCGGATAGGCGTGTCAAGAATAGTATGACTTCTTGTGTTCCTCGATCCAATCCCTGTGCGGAGATAGGGCATAGGGCGATGATTTACGTGCTATTAGGAGTGGTCTAGAATCCGATAACGTAGTTGTTTAAGGATTTTAGTATCATCTACGGTTGATTCATCGTGACTGGGAATTGACTAGTGTAGGGTAAGAGTTCATCCAATTAGGAATTAAAACGTGTTTACATCGATGATTTACCTAATTTGATTGCATCCAAGTTCATCTCAACATCCTATCTTCCTAATTTGAGCATTTGTTTGTTTTAGTTTACCAAATTGTGAAAGGAATTGATTGAGTGAATGTCGATTGATTGTTTGATTCATGTTAGTCATACATTATTAGCATAGGTTTACATTGCTTGCCTAGTTGATAAAAAAAACTACTCAACGATTGATTTTGCTTAGCTATAAGACTTTATCGTAGTATCTCGGTACTCTAGCGGGCGAAGCGGAGAAGAACCTGGATTTGATATTTTATTCTTTGTGTAGTTAAGAGTTTAATTCGATTGAACTTTTAGCTGCATCAAGTTTTGGCGCCGTTGCCGGGGACTTCATTTAGTAGGTTGCTAGATATTGGGGGAAAAGTGAAGCTTGTAGGCTAGGTGTTTGTTCTATTGCTTGTGTGAATTGTTTTGTTTGTAGCTTGTTGTTGGATAGTTGAATTTTGTTTGTTTGATCTAGTTGTTTTTGTTTGGTAATTGGAATCTTTTGTGGAGTGTAGGTTGTATATGATCACGAGGTCCAAGGCTCGTGAGCTCTTGGAAAGGAAAGCACAACAAAGACAAGAAAGTATTGAGATTGATTTGGAAATGGCTAATCCGGGGGAAGATGCCATGAAGATTGGTGAGTTAGAAAGACAAATTGAATTGATGAAGGCGTTGCTTAATGAAAGGAATGGTCCTCGTAGACCACTTCAAAAAATGTGGTTTCTTTATGTATCCTAAATACAAGCAAGTTGTATAGGATGAAACCACGAATCTAAATGTAGGATTGTTTTCCAATGATTTGAAGAAGACAATTCAAATCCATTAGGAAATACCCCGTGACATATTGAGCATACCTTGGTAGGTATGGTACCAATTGCACGGTCGCCCATGCAAGGTAGTGAACTACAAATTAATGCACCAATAACTGACAACATAAAAGGAGCATCGTTGCAGTGGGAGGTTGCCTTAACAGGCTTAACAACACTGGTTCGTGGGAAATATTCTTCAGACTTATTCTAAGTTGACGAGCAATGTTGTACTAATCCTTTAATGCGCAACGAAGCTGTTAAGACAAACGATGCAGTTTAATGACATCAAGTCATGGTTTTTGAAATGGATATGTAAACAGTTATGGTTGTATATTAGGATCAGTGTTACCAAATAGCTTTCCATCTATAGGAAACTGATTGATATACAAGTAAGGAAATGCTCGAATGGTAACCTAGTATACTTCAAAAGTCTAGATTTGTGAGAAAGGTAAGGTTCATAACAAGACCTTCTCAATGGTTGCAACTATTAATCCCATTCAAATTCTTTTGTCCTTAACAACAAATATGAACCTAAGTATCTGGAAGTTAGATGACGCCATCCGTGTTTTCACAAACGGGTACCTTAATAAAAGGTGGTGACATCTATATGCAACAACTAGATAAGTTATGTGCAGTGAGATGAGCAACATCTTGTGTAGAAGCCAAAGAAGTTCAAGTATGAATTTAAGAGAACTTCAAGGTCATGAAACAAACGTTTTTGATATTGTATATCGAGAACGAGAGTTTCATGTACCAGTTATGTGTCAGCGAAAGCATGGTTTTCCTTGCACATTATGTAGATGGTATTTTCACTTTCGAAAACTGTGTGGAGATATTGTCAGGCATGAAGAGATGGTTATCCGAACAACTTCAGAAGTAGGACATATGAGATACAGGAGTATCCTTTGGATTAAAGTCTTGTGTTACCACAAGAAAAGGATGTTCATGTATCTCAAGTCGCTTAAATTGATTCTGTGGTGACTCGTTTCATGCCAAGAAAAGATTGTTGTCTTTCTATGTCACGATGACCGAAATCAGATATCTGTAATGATATAGGCATAGTAAATAGATATCAATTCAACTCTGGACAGGCACATTGTTTTATAAATATGCCCTGTGGGTTGAATGACATCGGATATCCAGGAGGATCATAAGGAAGGAAATCGACCTCTAACTATGTGTTGTCCTTGGAGGAGGAGTTATAGGAATCTAATACAGAAGTGTGTTGTAAATTCTGGTATGAAGGCTGAGTGTGTAGTAGCTTCATTAGCTTCGCAAGAAGCAGTATAACTCCGATGTTGTCCTCTAGAGGTGTGTGTTCCGAGTTTACCTAATAGAATCATAAGGTACTGTGATCATGCTGGTTCAATGACAAACTCAAGGGAACCCAAGACTCACAAGGTGGTGAGACACATAAAATATGTAGTACCACATCATACGAGAAATTGTGATAAGAGGCAATGTGTATAAAGTAGGAAGCGATTGACATGTAGGTCAAGCAGATTTATTTACACGGTGTTTACCTCTGAAGACTTAAGAGGGTCACGCTCATAGTCTGTATCTGTAGGTATAATCGATCACAAGATGATAAACGTGTAAATAAGCCAGGCCTGTTATAGGCACACTTAATACTCTGATAAAGCAATGGTATTATGCTTTGAGTATAAGTGGGAGATTGTTGGGACTGTATACTAAAAGCATTTATGATTAAGTGTGTTCGTTTGATGCACTGGTATTCATAAATGTGTTACATCAACATAGTCACTGTTAGGTATTACTGTTGTAATCCCACTTTAATTTGATATTTTGATGTGTCAAAACTATATACCAAAGTCTATGCTTTAGAGTATTACCTCATGTAATCCTTGTATAGGATAATCTAGTTGTAGTAGTCTAGGGAGGAAATCATCAAAACTGTGGAACAATTTTGAAGAAGTGATCATTCTGAGGATACAACTCTCGAGCATACAAGACCAAGACAAGCAGAGCATATCAAAGTCACAAAAACTATGCAGACAGTTTTTCCTGCCAAAGTCTGAATACTCAAAGAAAACTGTTGAGAGGCGCTCACAGTTTCAAGTTAAGACAATTTCACGTCTAAGAATGCGTACGAGGCTAGTGTCGAACAGTCGCAGAAGATCCTTGAGGAAGTTAGCAAGACACTACTCAGTCGCGACTGGTGTACAATGTTGTTTGAACATCTGACTCATCAAGAACAAGCTACTCTGAAAAGTGGGTCAATGCAGCAGAGATATCAGAGGAGAAAGTGACCTTTTACAGAGAAGAATGGACTATGATAGGACATTCTTCTCTATGTCTCTACCAGCTATTTTTTGGGTCTCCACCTATAAATAGCAGGAACTACAGAGACATAAAAACCTTTGCAAAAATCTTGTGCCAAACCTCTGAACAATCTCGCACATTAGAATCTCCGACACACCAGCCTCTCCACAGAAGTTAAAGCTTAAGACATTAAACACTTTCAAGAGAGAAGACATTAATATCGTGGTTCATTTATTGAACACGAAGCATTCATTGCTTTTGGAATCTTTGGAGATTCACCGTGTTACCCTGGGTACACGAGGATTAAGTGAGATGACTTAATATACCTCTTTGGTGTTTTTATTCTATGAATAATAACATAGCAGCTTGCTCTTGCAAAGGAAGAGTAGGTTATTACGGGCAACTGCCAAACTGTGAAAATTCTTGGATGAACTCAACCAACCAACCTACCGAAGGTAGAAAAGGGAGGTTTGTCCTCAGTTCAACTTCGAGCCGCTCTACAGAGAAGACGCAGAGCATTCGATGGACTGAAGGAGTGAAGTACAGCTACCTGGGCGAGTGATCTTTTGTGCTGTGGATGGAGGTCACTACAACAACTGGCTGTAGATTGTGAGGACTATATTTTCATTACTTAGTGAATTACCGAGTATTATATCCAAAGAGTGGACGTAGGATTTAAGGCTCCGAACCAGTATAAATATCATGTGTCGTTTATAGTTTTATTTCCTTACGCACTTTACAGTTTTCTAGCATATCTTGAAACCTTCAACACTTGTCTCGTAAGTGTTGAAGTGCATAAACCGTTAACTGCTTACAACTGTAAAATTGTTAAAACAATCTACTGGCTAAAGTGAATAGTATTGCTAAAACTGCTAAGTAAAAGTGTGTCAATAGTTAGATGAACTGTCTAAGTTAGAGTGCGAATCAACAAATTTTATACTTCCGCTGCATATTATACATACTCTGGTCTGGGACCAACAAGTGGTATCAGCGCAGGTCGGTTTTTCTAGACTGTCATGTTTTGAGTCGTTTAAGACTGGATCCGTACTTCCTTACACTCTAACTGTTTGTTTAAGTGTGATTAGCGAGCAGATAATCTTTAGAGCATAATGATGAATTATTCAAGCCTTCCCAAGTACAATCCAGAGAAGTTTGAAGTATGTAACAAGAGATTTCTCATTCAGTTTAGAGCTCAACATCCAGAGATGGATGAGGTTCTAACGAATGGAGCTCTTAAAATCCAGATGCCAAAAGCCGTCCTCGCCATTGGAGATGCTCCAGGCGGCATTGGAATGATAAATAAACCTATGGAGGACTGGACACCTGAGGATAGGAAACGCCACCAGGTTGATCACATTGCGCAGGAAATGATTATACAATCCCTCCCAGATTCTCTCATGGATGCAGTCGTGGAGCACAACACGGCCAAGGCAATTTGGGATTGGATCAATGACCTTACAAAGGAGACAGATGCTACCAGGTGAGACAATCAAGTCGATGGAAGCAAGGTTTAACACCATCGTCAGCGAGATGAAAAGTCTTGGGAGAGAAGAGAAGGTGGCAGATATGAATGCCAAAATTTTGTTGAGACTGCCGAAGGAGGATTGGTTTGCACCAAAGAACTGTTCACCGAACTTCAAGCCCATGAATGGGACATCCAGATGGTGAACAAAAATGAAGCTGCTCGAACTCCAAATTCAACAGCTGATGGTGATGCAACATTCTATGTAAAAAGAGATTTCTAAAGATGCTCAAAAAGGCCAGTTTACTTCGAGAAAACTGCCTATCAATCACCAGCAAAGGACGCCTCCAACGCAGTTCAGAAGACAAAAACTGAATTGTCATTTGCCAAACTGGAGGTACAGTTGAGGAACTTGACCGCACTCCTTGAGAAAGCAAAAGGCAAAGAGAAGGAAGCTCAGTCCAGTGAGCAAAGGTTCATCATGAGAGAACCATGTACATGCTATGAGTGCAACTATCCCTACCACTTGAACTATGAATGCCCTCAAGTCTCTCAGGAGGAGAGATACAGATTGAAGAAGTTGTTCGAGAGGAGAGCATCCAAAGCTGTCGCCCAAGCAATGCTCACCAGAACTGAAGTGCCAGACGTACCAGACCATGATGATGGCTATTACACGTCTGAAGATGAGAAGGATGAGGAAGAATTTCTTGCTTTCATGGCAACCATAGATGGAGATGTTACCGATGAAGAAGAAAGTGCTTCAAACCGCGAAATCCTGGTAACGAGTCCGCTAAAGAAGTCAAAAACCTGGATATTAGACAGCGGCTGCTCAGCTCACATGGCAGGAGAAAAAGGATTGATCAAGGACCTGGAAAGGTATGAAGGAGTAAGTAACAGTCAGCTTCGAAAACAAGGCCATGGGTCAAGTGATTGGAAAACGATACGTGGAGCACAATGGAATAATCATTCAGAGTGTATCCTTGGTCACTAATCTGAAGCACAATCTCCTCAGTATAAGTCAACTAAATGAAAGTGTCTACATTGTCAAATTTTAAAAATCAGAATGTCAAATAATAGATAAAGAGTCACACAAGATTATAATCAGAGGAATCAGAAGAGGAGGTCTATATAATGTAGATTGGTCCAGTGGAGTAAGAGGGACATGCCTCATAGCAATTAATTCCTGAGAAGCCTTAAATTGGCTGTGGAGCAAGAGACTCAGTCATAGGAACTTCAACTCGATCCCAACAGAAGAAGTTCCAGAGGGAAGGACTATGTAAAGCCTGCCAGTTCGGGAAACAACAAAAGCCTCCTTCAAGATCAGGTCAGTCACAACGAGCATAGAGAGGATCTTGGAGCTGCTGCTCCCCATGGATTTGTTTGGTCTAGTCACCCCACCCACAATTGGAAAACGAATATATATATATTAGTAGTTGTTGATGACTACTCAAGATATACATGGGTGGTGCTGCTCAAATCCAAGGATGAGGTCAAAATCCATCTACAAGAATTGATCAACCGTCTTTAGAATGAAAAAGTATTAAAAGTGAAAAGGATAAGATCAGACAATGGAACTGAATTCTGCAATGGACCTCTAATGGACATCTGCGCTGAGATAGGAATTGGTCATGAGAAGTCTGCACCAAGACCTCCTCAGCAGAATGGTCTCGCTGAGCGAAGAAAAAAGACTCTCAAAGAAGCACTGAGAACCATGATGGCTGAAACTGACATTGGAAAGGGATTCTGAGGAGAAGCCTTGATGACAGCCTGCTACACACAATGATGGATTTATATACCGAAAGCATTATGAATGGTATATTATGTACAAGGTCGATTGGTTAATATACTGGGAATCATAAATGTTGTATGTTCATCTCCTGTCTGAATTTACAAACATGTGTCGCAAATGCAATTATCCTCTTATCTCATCGATAGGGAGATCATACGGTGTGTAGAAGAACACGGAAGATTGTATGGATCGTTTGACCTAGCAAGATATAAATAGTTATCCCAGCTGAGACAGTTCTAGGATAAATTGTCGGTGTAGGCTGCAGCATACGCAGTAATAAGCATCTTATCTTGGATGGCTTGGTATGCTGGTGTGGGGCACACATTGATAAGGACCTAAGTCGAGATCGATTCTTTTATCTGACATTAAAAGAATCTAGATCTCTATGGCTTGACGAGATCCTAAGCCTAAATGAAGGTACAAAAGTATATGCAGATTGTGTATTACTTTGAGTTGCAGTGAAAGGCTCTAGTTGAGCTTGTATATCTGTATCTTGGGTAATAGCAGTTTGTGTATGACTGTCTGGTACTGGAACTAGGTAACCAAATCCATTATAGGATGGTGACATTCCCTGAACAACTCAAAAGGTTCGTTATGTTAAGTCCTGCAGGCTGATTAAGTTCAAGCATAAGTGAAAAAGTTTGAGTGGATTGATTCAGGAATATAAGATGTTAATTATTTAAATAGCTTGTTAGAGCTTAAATTAATTAACGAATGTCTGTAACCTTAAATGTGGGGATATACCGAGCCCATGCAACCCGTACCTCAAAACGTGGTAGCAAATAGGTAGGACAGTATTAATTCTCTGGTGGAATGAATCAATATTAATTAATTAATTATATTCTGGGTTGAATATGGGAATTAATTAATTGATAGGCCTTATTTGCTATTTGCATTATGGTCCCTGGTCTGGCCCATGAAACTCAAGCCCAATAGGAGTCCAGTAATTTCCTATAAATAGGCCTCAGTTCCTCAGATCTCAACACACCATAAGATCGTAAGTTGCACACAGCAATCCAGGTTTTGGGAGCTGTGGTGATCGACTAAGATCTGAGAACGAGGAGGAAATTCTGCTTCTCAACCGGGCAAGGGATTTGATAGAGAATCTTCACCAGATTTTCAGATCGAGTTGGGATACAGATCAGAAGATCAAATCAGGAGGATTTTTCTTCTTCTCTCTCTCCTTATTTTTGAAAATAATCATCTTATTTTCTCAAGATTTATTTCCTCAATCTGTTAGGAATTAAATCTTTGTCCTTGGGAAAGATCAAAGGGAATCTCCGCGCACGCGTTCTTCAGAGTTCATCAATCCAGGTATTCGGCATAAACCTTCTTATGCATAATAATATAGGAGCATGCTAGGATTAATAATAGGCATAGCAATTTATTTTTGATATTCGAATTAACGATCCTTGGCAAACGGATTTCATGATTCAGTTCACGAATCCCTTCACACAAAACAGAAGTGTATTCAACACGCAACTTCATAAGACTCCCTACGAGATCTACAAAGGTCGTAAGCCCTCTATAGCTCATCTTTGTGCCTTCGATTCTCCATGTTATATTCACAATAATGGGAAATTTAAGTTGAGTACCTTCAGCCTTAAGGTTGATGAAGGTGTGTTCCTTGGATATGGACACCCTTCATATAAGAGATATAGGGTATTCAACAAGACAACCCAGCTTGTGGAGATAACATGTCATGTTGTTTTTCATGAAGCTTCTCTAGTGCGCAGGACACTCCAAGAACTGAGTCTGGGAAATCATGAGATCGATGATGTCAATGAGGAATCTAAAAGTGATCTTGATCATAATCAGAAAGCTCCTTCGACTATATCTATGAGTGATATCTCTGAGACTTCGGTTTCCTCTGCTAAAATCCAAACAGTTGAGAGGGCCGATGATGCAAATGTCATCGCTAACGCCATAAGGAACACATACATAGAAGATTTAGGTGAAAAGAATTCTCCTGAAGCACAAAATGCTGTTTTGGAAGCATAGCAAGCTGGTCCCAAGGAAGTCAACCTTGACGACACCAAGGAATCAAACTCCGTCGACGAGCCAGCTGTTGTTCAGAATTCAGAAGCAGACTAGGATGCAGTTCCAGAACAAGGAGATGAAGGAGCCTCTAAAGAAAAGGAGGGAACAAATCCATAATCTGATGATGAACCATCTCAAGAGGAACATCCGACAGTTTCTGAAGATCCAGCTGCCCGTGTTGAAGCTGCAACAGTAAAGAAGCCTAGATGGTTAAGAGATCATCACAAGGAAGCCATCCTTGATGATGTTGGAAATCCTGTTCGAACCAGACAGGGGACAACATTGATGTCTTGCTTCTTATCTCAGATCGAACCTGTGAAGATCACATAAGCACTTCAATCTACAGACTGGATAAATGCGATGGAGGAGGAACTAAATGAGTTCATTCGCAACAATGTGTGGTATCTTGTGGATCAACCTACACATCAGTCTGTGATTGGTACCAAGTGGGTCTTTAAGAATAAAAGAGATGAGACCGGTACCATTGTTCGAAATAAGGCAAGATTTGTTGTAAAAGGTTACGCTCAATGTGAAGGGATAGACTTCGATGAGACGTTTGCCCCAGTAACCAGACTGGAAGCAATTCGACCATTCCTAGCGTATGCAACCTATAATAACTTCACAGTTCTTCATAAGGATGTGGAGAGTGGCTTCCTCAATGGAGAGTTAAAGGAAGAGGTCTACGTCGAACAACCCCCAGGTTTCGAGCAAGGAAATCAAGTCTAAAAGCTAAGAGTAGCTTTATATGGATTAAAGCAAGCACCTAGAGCATGGTATGAAACTCTCTCACAGTTTCTGCTCAAAAGTGGATTTGAGAAAGGTGCCATAGATCGAACACTATTCAATATAAAGGATGGAGAGGAAATACTACTTGTTCAGATCTATGTAGACGACATTATCTTCGGAAGTAAAAATACCAAGTTATGTGAGAAGTTTGCCCAGCTAATGCAGAACAAATTTCAGATGAGCATGATGGGCAAGATGACATACTTTCTTGGTTTGCAAGTTGATCAATCTGATGAAGGAATATTCATAAGTCAGAAGAAGTATACTCAAGACCTGATCAACAGATTTTGTCCCAAGAAGACAAAATCACTAAGGATCTCTATGAGCAGCAATTCTCAGATCACTCTCGATGAAGAAGAAGAACCTGTCAACCCGACAGCTTATAGAGGAATAATTGGATCTTTACTATACCTAACTGCCAGCCGACCAGACATATCTTATGCCGCGGGAGTATGTGCAAGGTTCCAGGCGAATCCAAATAAGTCTCACATGGAAGCGGCAAAGAGAGTTGTATGATTCCTCAAGAGTACAAGTGGATTTTGGAGGCTGCAGAATCGACAGAAAGAGCACAAGTGGAACCTGTCAGTTTTTAGGACATAAACTAATTAGTTGGTTCAGCAAGAAACAACATTCAGTGGCTACATCAACCACAGAGGCAGAATATGTAGCAGCAGCCAGTTGTTGTGCTCAAGTGCAGTGGATAAAGCAACAACTTAAGGACTATAGAATACATACAGGATGTGT
This sequence comes from Plectranthus barbatus, assembly GCA_026898455.1. Classification (NCBI taxonomy): domain Eukaryota; kingdom Viridiplantae; phylum Streptophyta; class Magnoliopsida; order Lamiales; family Lamiaceae; genus Plectranthus; species Plectranthus barbatus. The sequence continues at coordinate 460,272 of JAPKLW010000350.1, forward strand.
TCCTATCTAATGTGATAGCAACAACGCAGTTTCTATTTTGAAAAATCTAGTTCTGCATTCCAGGACGAAGCACATCGATATTCGTCACCATTTTATCCGAGACCATGTAGAGAAGGAAGATGTCTTGGTGGAATACATTAGGACTGAAGACCAGTTAGCGAATATATTCACCAAACCACTACTTGAGGCTCGTTTCAAAGAGCTATGCATCAAACTAGGTCTTTTAGAGTTTGATGAAGTGTCAAGAGAAGGAGACGATAAGTGATCGGTGCAACAACTGTTAATTGTACTTGATTGATATGATGATTAAGTCAATTATAGTTTGTTAAATGGTTGTAGTTTGAAGACAGAGTTCTGTGGAATTATTTTCGGATTCCCATTTTTATGCAATTCAGGTTTTATTCTTCTATGATGAACATTATTCTGAATATGTGTAAGTAATCTCTTCCTCAGATTCTAGGGGTCGAATTATCAATGTATGCATGTTTTTATTAATTGAATTATTTTTCCTTTCCCTTCGTAGTTTGTGAAATCTGAGTTTAATTCATAATCTTGAGTTTGTTGGCCACATCTTAGGATTAACTAGTTGATTACTTGAGACGTAACTATAATAATTTTCAATCGAAAGATATTTTCACAATATAATCTGATTTATTGTCGTAACTGAAGGAGATTGATTGTAGGGATAAATCTGTAGATCTTTGGAGTTAATTAATTTATCTTGAGACCGAGCGGAGATAGGTAATTGATTAATCTACTTTACGAATTGTCCAACAAAGAAGTTCGTAATACTATTCTGATGTTTCACTACGAAGAAGAATTAGAATTGGGAAATAATCAATTTATTCATTCATATCTTATTTGATAAGGAGATATTCCTAGAATCTGTATTTCACATAACCGTTTTCAACCAAAGTATTTTAATTTACTGTTTACTTTTTATTTGCAAGGATTATGATTTGCAAAACAACCAAAACCCAAAACTTTGCTTTTCCTAACCAGTATTTTAAGAATGCCTGATTTAGTATTTAGGATTTTTCGTTGTTTCATTCCCTGTGGGATCGATAATTTTCATTTGCCGCTATATTATTAGCTTTGCTAAGTCGCTGTTAAATAATTTAGCGATCAAATTTTGGCGCCGTTGCCGGGGAGTGAACAAAATTAATCTTACTATTAAATCTTGATTAAAATACTGATTTAGGCTGTAATTTTTGTATTTTCCTTTAATTTTCCGTATTTTCATAAATCAAGTCGATCGACGCTATATCTCGTCAATCAACGTAATATTTTCTCCCTCGTCGATCGACGCTTAATCTCGTCGATCGAGGCTTATTTGTTTTCATATTTTCAGTTTTTCGTATTTCAGTTCGTTCCATTTTATTTTCAGTGTTACCTTACTACCCCCTTTGTTGTACAGGTAGTGCATGAGTACGAGAGCTAAAAGAAATGATCCACTTTATTACTACCCGGACATTGAAGCCACTTGCAGAAAGATCCGAAAGAATAAGCGTGCTCAGGAAGACTCATGCAGTCAAGCAATGGACGAACAACCACCAATTATTCAACCGCAACCACCAATGCTAACTACAGAGGAGCAAGCTGTGCTTCTCCAAGAAGTTCAAGCTATGAGAGCACAGATCCAACAGTTCAACCTGGAGAGAGTCCTCGAGAGGAACAAACCGAATGGAAGGGATGTTTGCCATAACCCACTGTTTGATGACAATCCCGACAATGGAGAGGATGACAACCAAGATTTGCCAGGGGATTCTGACGATGAGAAAGAAGAGGAGGCCATGCAAAACTGGTATAAACCTCGGTTCAAAGAAACAAACTTCAGGGTTGGCATCAATGCCAATAATTTTGAACTGAAGACCAGATTGGTGCAGATGGTGCAGCAAAACCAATTCGGAGGAAGACCAACTGAAGATCCCTATGCACATCTGGATAAGTTCCTGATGCTCTGTAACACTGTCAAAATTGGAGGAGTCAGCAAGAGTGCCATCCGAATGCGTCTATTCGCATTCTCTCTGCGGGATAAGGCACAATCATGGTTCACTGCATTGGACAAGGAGAGCATAAGTACGTGGACTGAACTGAGGAATGAGTTCTTGGAGAACTTCTTCCCTCCGAATGTCATCAGGCAGAGGAGAAAGGAAATCATCAGGTTCGCTCAACGACCCGATGAAAGCTTCAGTGAGACGTGGGATAGATTCAAAGAGCTGCTGAGATCATGCCCCGGACATGGTTTTCCGCCAGGAGAACAGGCAAAGGCCTTTTACGAAGGGCTCAATGAAAAGACAGTCAAATTGGTGGACACCACACTAGGTGACTCCATCATGACGAAGAGCGAAAAGAAGGCCATGGAATTCTTCCAAAAGATGGCTAACAACACTCAAAGGTGGTCCTCATGCCGAACACGGTCTGTAAAAGTAATCGAGAAAGTATTGGAGAAAGTCGCCAAACAACCTGATCTGGCAACTGAACTAAAGAAGCTAAAGGAAGAATTCACGACTCTAAAGCAAGAGAAAGCAGTCGCTGCTGTCGAGGCGGTACAAGCTCCAACTGAGGGGGACAATGCTGAGGTAAACTTCATTCAAAGGGGCAGCTATCAAAACAATTACCGAGGAGGATTTCAGCAACACAATCAGCAGCATAACTATCTCTATACCTTTAATCACGCGAGGAATCACCCTGGATTCTCCTACGCAAACCCTCAAGCTGCAGAGCAACCACCACCAGGATTTGCCGTACAGGATGGTGCGATAGTGGAGAAGAAGAAGCCAAATCTCGAGGAGATTTTGGCTAAGTTCATGGAAGGCTCAACCGATATGGTAGCCAAGCTCAAACAAGAAATATCGGGCGTGAACACAAAGGTTGATCAGATGCAGAAGCATGTGCAGATCATTGAAAATCAAATCAGTCAGATCGCCGATGCCCTGGGAACAAAACACAAGCCGGGACAACTCCCAAGCAACACTCAGGTCAACCCCAAGAACCAGAATCAGAGGAATCAAGTGAACGCCATAACTCTGAGAGGGAGTAAGTCCTATGAAGGGCCAAAGTAAGCAGGGACAAATACCCGGGATGAAGGAGAATTCGAGCAAGACGAAGAGGTCAGTATAGACGAAGTCCCGTCGACCGACATGATATCTCCGTCGATCGACAAAGCATCAAAGTTCCCGTTGATTGATGTTGATGCTTGTCGATCGACGTCTTCCCCTGCTCCACCTCCGAAGAAACCGCCTCTGCCATTTCCGCAGCAGTTTCCCAAGGCCTACATGAACGAAAGTTATGCACGATTTCTGGAGACTATGAAGAAGGTGCACATCAACATTCCATTGGTCGAAGCCTTGCAGGAAATGCCCGGATACATCAAGTTCCTGAAAGACATGGTCTCAGAAACGACCCTTCTTAGAGCATGAGACGGTCAACCAGTTCAAAGAGTGCAGTGCTATCATCCAAAAGAAGATGCCAATCAAAAGGGAAGACCTTTGGGAAAGTCCTCTGCGATTCCGGTGCTTCAATCAACCTGATGCCGTAGTCAATCTTCAAGTGGTTGAAGATCGGAAATATCAAGCCCACAACAATCTCACTTCAGATGACCGATCAATCAGTCACTTACCCGAAAGGCATTGTGGAAGATGTGCTGGTGAAGGTGAAAGACTTCATTATCCCAACCAATTTTGTGGTGCTCGGTATGGAAGAGGATCACAACAACCCTTTGATCCTTGGAAGACCATTCCTAAAGACCGGAGAAGCATTGATCGATATTCGCAACGGCAAACTCACATTCAGAGTGAACAATAAGTCGGTGACATTCTCGATCTACAAGGCAATGCAGAAGCACAATGATGGAAGCTACACAGAAGAATGCCACATGATCAACTGCTTCAACCCGATAATGTCTTCTCCATTCACCTCTCTCAAAAGCGAACCAGACTTCCTGGAAAACTGCTTGCAACACTCTCTGTTCTCATCAACAAATCTGGACGAGGCAACCGAGGAAATCTTGGATCTAGTCATGGAGCTGGACGTGTTCAAGGAAATAACTCGAGAAAAAGAAATCAAAAGAGAACCACTGCCTGATCGATACAGCCAGAACAACTCAGCAAGGGTGGAAAACAAGCTCCCGTCGATCGACACCACTGCATCATCGATCGAGGCCACTGCAAAAACCACGTCAATCGATGGAGGGTCTTCGTTGATCGATGGCGACCTGAGGCAGCCGTGCTCCAGCTCTGATCCACCAGTTCTGGAACTCAAGAAACTTCCGACACATCTCAGGTACATATTTCTGGGTTCTGATGATACTTACCCTGTCATTGTTTCTGCCTATCTTACATAGGGGGAGTTGGACAAACTGCTGCGAATTCTGCGGAAATACAAGTCCGCCATCGGATGGACTTTGGGGGATATCAAGTGAATCAGCCCTTCGCTGTGCATGCATAAAATCATCCTTGAAGAAGAAGCCAAACCGAAGAGACAAGCACAGCGACGATTGAACCCCATCATGCAAGAAGTTGTAAAGAAGGAGGTTCTCAAACTCCTTAACCATGGCATGGTCTACCCAATATCCGACAGCAAATGGGTGAGCCCTACACAAGTAGTAGCACAGAAAGGGGGGATGCAGATAGTGAAGAATGACGATGGAGAGGAAGTTGCGACAAGACCAGTCACGGGATGGCGGTTCTGCATTGACTACCGAGCTTTGAACACCACCACGTGCAAGGATCACTTTCCCCTACCCTTCATCGATCAAATGCTTGATAGATTATCTGGTTACCCTTTCTATTGTTTTCTTGATGGTTACTCAGGGTACAACCAGATAGCTGTGGTGCCTGAAGATCAACACAAGACAGCATTCACCTGCCCATATGGAGTATTCGCCTACCTTCGGATGCCATTTGGATTGTGCAATGCACCGGCTACCTTCCAAAGATGCATGATGGCAATCTTCCACGATCTGATCGAAGATGTCATGGAGGTATTTATGGATGATTTCTCAGTTTTTGGTAGCTCATTCGATGTTTGTCTGCAGAATCTAGCTACTGTACTTGAGAGATGCACCGAGACAAACTTATGCCTCAATTGGGAGAAATGCCACTTCATGGTGCGAGAGGGGATTGTGTTAGGACATCGAGTATCAGCCGAAGGACTACAAGTGGTCCGGGCCAAAGTGATAGCCATTGAAAAGATGCCACCGCCGACAAATGTTAAAGTTGTCCGAAGTTTCCTAGGCCACGCCGGATTCTATAGGAGGTTCATCAAGAACTTCTCAAAGATATCTCAGCCCCTATGCAACCTTCTGGAGAAGGACGTCTCCTTCGTGTTTGATGACGATTATTTGAAGGCCTTCGAGAAATTGAAAGAGGCACTGGTAACTGCACCAGTCTTGACATCACCAAACTGGGATGAACCCTTCACATTGATGTGCGACGCCAGTGACTACGCTGTTGGGGCAGTATTGGGGCAACTAAAAGGAAGACTCTTCCATGTGATTCAGTACACCAGCAAGAGCATGAATCCAGCCCAATGCAACTACACCACCACGAAGAAAGAGATGCTCGCGGTTGTCTATGCCTTCGACAAGTTCCGACCATATCTGATAGGCTCAAAGACAACCGTTTTCACCGACCATGCAGCCGTCAGATATATGTTCGCAAAGCAAGTTGTCAAGCCTAGACTGATCCGGTGGATACTGTTACTACAAGAGTTTGACTTGGAGATCAAGGACAGAAAAGGAAGCAAGAACATGATTGCCGACCACCTTTCACGATTCGAGCCACCGGTCAAAGGGGATGATCAGCAGATGATGATCTGAGAGACATTCCCCGACAAATAGATCTACGCCACTAGGGAATTGAAAGAGATGTACAAGTCTAACACACCTTGGTATGCCGATTTTGCCAACTACTTAGTTGGCGGTGTTCTTCCTCCGGACTCTTCTCCATATGCAAGAAAGAAGTTTCTGCATGATGTCAGATTCTACTACTGGGAGGATCCCTACTTATGGCGTAGATGTGCTGATGGCGTCATTCGCCGCTGTGTGCCCCAGTCCGAGTGGCAACAAATCTTCAAAGCCTTCCACTCATCTCCTAGTGGTGGCCATCACTCAGCCAACCGGACCGCATTTAAAATCCTTGCCAGCGGGTTCTATTGGCCATCCATCAATGAGATCTGCCGTGGATGGATAACAGGTTGTGATTGCTGCTAGAGGACCGGCAACATCTCACGAAGGAACGAAATGCCCAGACGCCGGTCATCGAAGTCGAGATCTTTGATGTTTGGGGGATCGACTTCATTGGACCCTTTCCACCATCCCAAGGGTTCTCATACATCCTCCTGGCAGTAGACTACGTATCACGATGGATCGAGGCTACTCCAACAGTCACAAATGACTCCGAGGTAGTCATCAAGTTCATACAGAAGCTGATAATGCGATTTGGGACACCAAGAGCCTTGGTAAGCAACGGGGGATCCCACTTCTGCTACAAATGGCTTGCTACCCTTCTCGCTAGATACGGAGTCAAACACCGAGTCACCACTCCATATCATCCACAAGGGAATGGGCTGATAGAGCTGTCCAACCGAGAAATCAAACAAATCTTGGAGAAGACGATGAAGCAAAGAAAGGAGTTGGCGGCAGTGCTTGATGATGCATTATGGGCATACCGCACCGCCTACAAAACACCGATTGGGACGTCACCATACCAGCTGATTTTTGGAAAGTCCTGTCACTTGCCGGTGGATATGGAGCACAAGGCTTGGAGAGCAGTGAAAGAACTAAACCTAGATTGGAGGACAGCCGCAAAGGAGCGCGCCATGGCATTGAATGTATTAGAAGATTTTCGAGATGAAGCTTATGAGAACAATGTCATCTACAAGAATCGAGCGAAGAGGTTCCACGACAAAAGGATTCGCTCACATATTTTCCATTCAGGTGACAAGGTTCTTCTCTTTAAATCCCGTCTTCGATTCATGCCCGGGAAGCTACAATCAAAGTGGGCCAGACCATACACCGTGATCTGCCAATTCATGAACGGCGTAGTTAAACTAGCTGGCCAAGATGGGAAGAACTTCAAGGTGAACGGACAGAACCTAAAACCATACTTCACCCCACTTCAAATCAAAGCTGTGGAGAAGTACTACTTGAACCGTCCTTGAAGACACAGGTATTGTCGAGCTAGCGACATAAAACCAAGCACTGGTTGGGATAACCCAATAGTTTACTGTTTTCTTTATTTTATTTTCAATTCAGTCGAATCGAGTCAGCCAAGTTTCGTACTTTTAGAAAACTTTCTAGTTGTTTTGGGTCCAGTCATCTGTCGGAACACGTCGATCGCTGCTTCTTGGCAGCGATTGATGAGGAAGTCCTGACCACGTCGATCGACGCAATTCTTTGTTGATCAACGAGGAAATTTTATCTTCTTCGATTGATGGGAATGCCTCATCGATCAACGCGAACAATTTTTAGGCCGGATAGAGACGGGTTTAAAACCCAAAACCCTCACTCCTTTCACTCACAAACACACTTGCACGATTTCTTTTTCTCTCCAAACGCCCACTCAAATTTTTTCTCTCCAAATCCGACGCTTCCACCCACGGTATGTATCCTAACACTCTCCTCTTCGATTATTTCATATGATTGAAGGATTTGAGCTTGATTTTGTTAGAAATTGAGTTTGGAACCCTTGTGTCCATTTTTGCATTTTTGACGATTTCGTTGCTTTCCATGATGATTATTCGATATGGTTGATTGTTTTAGTCGATATACTTCTTTATCTTGGATGGGTTGCTTGAATTGCTTTGAATTTGATGATCGTAGTTTGGGGGGGTAAATCTTGTTTAGGGGTGTTGTTCCTATCCTGCTATTTTTAAGATAAATTATTTCAATCAATGATGTAATATGCTACGATAGAGGGTGAATTACAAGAATTTCGAATCAATTTTGCATGGGTAGATACATTTTGTGGACAATTGCACATTTGATTGTTGTAATGTTGGGAATTTTGTGAATTGGTTTTGATGAGCTGTGACATTTTTTTCCACTACCCTTGCAGATTGATTATGGACTTCCAACCCACCTTCGCCAAAAGAACTTATGAGCGACGATTTCGGAAGCTCTCCGGTGACGCATTCGTCGTCCGACAGACACTCTACCCATGCCCGAAAATAATGCAGCGGCTAGGAATTCGAGCTGATGTGGAGGCTCTTCTACAGCGAGTAAACTAGAGTGCTTGGATGACAGCACGGTGGCCGACCTATCCGTCGCTTGTCCTGGAGTTTCTTGCCTCACTTCATGTTTAAGAGGTCCAGCCAGAGTTAGAGCCTGCCACCGTTTCCTTCCAACTTTTGAATGAGCACTACGAGATGCCAAGGGACAAGCTTGAAGAGATTTGGGGCGTTCGAAAAGGGGGAGATGGTTTTCTTCCCCCGAGTTTTGACATTGCCCGCTTCTGGAGCCAGATAGCAGCCGATGCTAAGAAGGACTTGCGGGAGTTTGACTCGAGGAACTTGAAGGCTTCCTCCATCGACAATCCGGTGTTCCGGTATCTCTAGAGATGCATGGGAGTGTCCATCACCGGCAGGCATGAGAGCGGCAAGGTGAGAGTGGGGGAACTGTACGCCATTCACAGCATGCTGACCGACGAGGAGTTTAGTTTTGCGGCATTGGTCATGGACCAGTGGAGGCATCAGATCAAGGCCTCCAAGGGCAACATCTGGAGCAGGGGATTGATTACCCCAATTGCAGAGTATGTGGGCATCGATCTACCACGGGATGCGGGTTGGTCCCTGCAGATGTCTAACTGGGACAGGTTCCCACTTCCATAGAGGAACCTCACTCGCGTCACTGATTATCACTTCTGTGATAATTGGTTGATGAGCACACCCGCCCACTTGAGGCTCATGGTCAGAGCACAGGGAGGTCCCGGCACATCCAGACTTCGTCACCAACCGCTGACTCAGCCCGACCAACGACCGCCACAGATGCCTTTAGAAGGACCCGAGGAGGAGGAGCCAGAGGATGAGACGCACGATGGAGGAGGAGAGCGGATTCACGACCAGACCGGTGGGCAATTGTTCGGCCACTTTGCGGGAGAGTCTTCATCTTCCGGAGGAGTGGATCTGGCGATGATGTACCAGTTCATGCAGCAGCAGGCTGTTCTGCATGCCGAGGAGCACACCCGACAGGTGGATTTTCACCAGCACATGACCACGAGGCTCAACACCCTCGACATGCAGATGCAGCGCCTTCTCCTGAACACCCAGCCCGACTCTGTCTACCTCCGACGCCACAGAGATGTAGGGTTTGAGTCTACGATGGACAACACGAGTTGCCATTATGAATTTCTTGCCAAGGATCGTTCTTAGGATACCAGGAATAAATTTCAATTAAATAAACCATACGAACCTATGCATGCTCCTACAAAATTAATTGCAGAGGATGGATTAGAGAATACCTGATTTCACCGTTTGATCTACAGATCTAGATCGGAGCCAACAACGATGAAATAGCCTTAGATCTGAGATAGAACGCCGGCGATGGACAATGGTTCCTACAGATCTGATCTTCTGATTTGTTCCCCTGCTCCTTGGAAATCTGGTGAGGATTATCTACCAAGTTGGATCCGAGATCTGGAGGAATCAATCAGTTCCTCCCACAGATCAGCCGCCGCCGTCTCTCCCAATTTTCAATGTACTGAAAGTCTAACATGATCTGATGGAGAGAAGGCCTATATATAGTGTTAGGGTTTTGAGAAACCCTAACCCTAATGGGCTGTGAGCAGTTAATGGGCCAGACCAGGGATCAGATGCAAATAATAAAGTGGGCCCTCTTTATTAATTAATCCTTCCTTGTTCAACCCAGAACATAATTAATTAATAAAACATTGTTTTAACCTTCACCACGGTAACAGTGCTGACTCGCCCCTTTATTACCACGTTATTAGGAACGGGTTGCACCAAACTAACATGATCCACATATTTAAGGTTTTAGACATTCATTAATTAATTTGGTTTATGACAATCAGCCACAATTAATTAATCTCTTAGTCCCTGAGTAATGCCACTCACCGTTTTTCACTTATGCCTGAATTAAATAATTCAACCTGCAGGGTTTAGCATAATTGATACGTGCGTAAAATGACCCGTATTTTGATATGTGAACATGCTTGTTTGTGGCTATTTTACTCACGTATCATATGTTTTTGTCGTATTTTGGTTGTGTTTTCGTGTTTTGTGTGTTTGACTTGTGTAGGATAGGTTTTTGGCATAAACAAGCATATTTGGTGGAGTTTTGGAGGAAAATCACAAGGTTTTGGAGTTTGGAGAGCTCCACCGGCCGAGCGGGTGCAGGACCGGCCGAGCGGGGCTTCAGAGGGCTCGACCGGCCGAGCAAAGCTACAGGATTGGGTTCAGAGAGCTCGATCGATCGAGCAAGTGCAGGACCGGTCGAGCGAGTGCGGACAGAGACTTGGCTTGGTCGAGCTATGCCTTGCTCGGTCAAGCCAAGTCGGTTTTTGGTGGTTTTTGGCAGTTATTGATGGCCCGGG
>JAPKLW010000350.1:475824-599457 GCA_026898455.1 Plectranthus barbatus
TTATTCATCTAGATGTAGGTAGTCGCCAGTTTAGATGATAATTGACAAAATCATTGCAGCCAATACGCGGATAGGCGTGTCGTGAATAGTATGACTTCTTGTGTTCCTTTATCCAATCCCTGTGCGGAGATAGGGCATAGGGCGATGATTTACGTGCTTTTAGGAGTGGTCTAGAGTCCGATAACGTAGCGGTTTGAGGATTTTAGTATCTTCTATGGTTGGTTCACTGTGACAAGGGATTGACTAGTGTAGGCTAAGAGTTCATCCAATTAGGAATTAAACCGTGTTTACATCGATGATTTACCTAAGTTGATTGCATCTAAGTTCATCTTGACATCCTATCTTCCTAACTTGTGAATTTGTTGTTTTGGTTTACCGTATTGAGAAGGATTGTTCTATTAATGTTTGTTGGTTTAATTCGTGTTATTCCTATATTGTTAGCATAGATTTGAATTGCATGTTTAGATGGTTAGAAACTACCTAACGATTGAATCATGCTTAGCTATAAGACTTCACTTGAGTAGCTCGGTATTCTTGTAGGCGAATCGAGAAGAACTTGGATTGATATTTTATTATTGTGTGGTTGAGAGTTTATTGTGATTGAACTTTTACCGCATCAATAATGAACCTTGTGAGCTCCTCAGGGAATGTCACCATCCTGAAACGAATATGCTTACCTAAACATCCAGACTAAGCAGGCCACACACAAATTGCCAACACCCAAAATACGGGTATAAGAGTACATGTAAAACTCGCCACCATGGTAAAACAAAGTGCGGTCATTCTGTGTGTGCCCCTTATCCTTCAGTTAGGTTTAAGATCATATGAAGTATGTTAGGGATCTGGCTCATTCATATGTCAATTAGAATGGCACATCCCACTGTTGATCCCATCAATACATAACTATGTACCGACACATCAAGTAGCTAGGATAAGCCCACTTATGAACCGATGTGCCGCAGCTTAGACCGACAGCCTATCCAGGGACCGTCTCAGCTGTGATATTGTTTATATCTCGCTAGGTCAAACGATTCATATGATCCTCTGTGATCTCCGACACACCATATGATAATCCCTATAGGCGAGATAATATGATATTATGGTTCGTTGTATGTTTGTTCTATCAGACAACGAGTATTGCTGCGGCAACATATATGAAGACCAGTGTACAAAACACTTAATCATATATGCTTTCAATATATAATCCCAACAAGAGAGCGCCAGGACCTCCGGCGGCGACTACCCATTTGGCCTGCCCCCGATGTTGAGATGGAGGATCCTCCGGAGGAGGAATGAGGTACCGTTTCCTTTTTCCTTATCTAACTTTCAAACTTGTCCACTCCTTCGAGTGAAACAAGTTTGGGGGGATGAGGATAGGAAAAGGGAAACGTTTGTTTGTTTTCATTTCCCTGCTTTATTTTAATTTTTCGTTGTTTTTTTTCTGTTTTTGTTTTTATTTTTGTTTTTTCTAAACCATCACCATCCTTGTTCTTTTGCTTCAGTGTGATACTTGTTCTGTGTTACTCTTGATTTGTGATACTTGTTCTGTGTTGAATAAGTTTTGAACTCTTGATTTGTGGTACTTGTTCTGAGTTGAATAGTCTTGAGTATTGTTTTAGGAGCTTTTGAACATAGGACAGTCGGAACTACTTTTCATTATGTTGGTGTTGGAATTGAATACTTGTCTTCCCTTGGAATTGAATTGTTGATTGATAATTGAGATATTTGTTGATTAAGAATGATAATCCATGTGATAGAGTAGCCGATGATAGTTGCTGCTTTGCTTGAAAAGTTGATCTTTGAAATATAAATTTTTGCATGATAACTGTTCGGAATTGGGTAATTGTTGAGGAGTAACGAAAATTTCTACCTTGTGATTAATTGTGCCATCTTTTCGTTTGATGAGTGACAAAGTCATTAGATTTACTTCCTAGAATTTGATGAATTTCTCTCTTGAGGTTGCATTAAGTGTGGTAATAGGGTGAAAATGATTTTAGGCGTGTTCTTTCGTAGCCTATCTCCCATACACTCGCCTTTAATTTTCACTTGCAACCCCCTTGAGCCTTGAAATTTTTTTCTTTATTTGATTACGAGGGTTGATGAACAAGAAACTATGATTTACTGGAGGATGTAAACTGTGGGATTGTGTGCAAAAATTAGGGGTTCCTAAGGGTAAATTTCGAAAAAAAAAATGAGTGAACATTGGTGAATATGAATGAAAAGAGAAAACAAATATATTTGAGGAGAAAAACTTCATATGTGTAGTTCACAAAAGCCAAAATAAATTTCGAACCCTGAAAATTATAAAAGAGAAGGAACAAGATTGTGTGTTAAAAGAGAAAAAATCATGTGGGCTAGATATGCTAGAGACTTGGTGTTTGAATGAAATATTTTGAGTCACTTAGCCAAAAATATCTCTTAGGTAAGCCACATTACAACCAAATCAAGACCTTTCAGATTCCCTGAAAAACCACACTAACAAGCAGTGGAGAGATGAGAAATTTGTCAAACCTATGGTGAGGTAAACTAAAACTTTGAATGAGTGAATTTCAAAGCCTTTTTAATTGATCGAGCAATGAGTGCTAACACTTCCCGGTGAGGTTCCTCCTCAATAATTTAACAATTAGAACTTGTTTGGATTGCATGGTTTATGTGAATAAGTGATACTTAGATTGCAAAAGAAGCTTGTGAGGAATTGCACACTTGTATCTGCATTTGATTAAATTTCTTTTCTGTGAATTGATTGAGGACGATCAATGGTTTAAGTTTGGGGGAGTTGATAAGTTAGGGTTTTCACCAACTTATCTGGTTGTTCTTTGACTAATTGTGTGGTGTAAAGATCGTTTTTGTACTTGTTTTCGTTCATGAAATGGCTTTTGTACCCGTAATGTTGTGTTTGATAAATCATTCAGGTTTTTAATCACAAACAGAGAAGAGTTGGATTTCCAGTTTTAGGTCCACGTCGATCGACGAGGATGTCTCGTCGATCGACGAGGAGATTGAAGAAGGAGCGATCGACAAAGGAAGAAAAGAGAAGATCGACGGAGGCAGCAACCACGTCGATCGACGCCATCCCACGTCGATCGACGAGGGTACTTCACCAGCGTCAATCAACGCCAATCTTCCACGATCGATGCGAGTTCGGGATTCATAGTCTGCATCTGTTTTGAAGATAAAGACATATCTACACCAAGATATTGTATGATAATTCTCCACTATTATATAAAGCCATGAAAATTCATTTTTCGGGGGAGAAGACATTAGAATAGTTATAAGATTTTAGTATTGAAGATGGATTAGAGATTCCCAAGGTTTTTTTAAGTTTTTGTTTAAAGACAGAGTTCTGTGGGATTATTTTTGGATTCCGATTTTTATGCAATTCAGGTTTTATTCTTCTATGATGAACATTATTCTGAATATGTGTATCTAATCTCTTCCTCAGATTCTAGGGGTCGAATTATCAATGTATGCATGTTTTGATTAATTGAATTATTTTCCCTTTCCCTTCGTAGTTTGTGAAATCTGAGTTTAATTCATAAGCTTGAGTTTGTTGGCAACATCTTAGGATTAACTAGTTGATTACTTGAGATGTAACTGTAATAGTTTTCAATCGAAAGAGATTTTCACAATATAATCTGATTTCTTGTCGTAACTGAAGGAGATTGATTGTAGGGATAAATCTGTAGATCTTTGGAGTTAATTAATTTATCTTGAGACCGAGCGGAGATAGGTAATTGATTAATCTACTTTACGAATTGTCCAACAAAGAAGTTCGTAATACTTTTCTAATGTTTCACTACGAAGAGGAATTACAATTGGGAAATAATCAATTTCATTCATATCATATTTGATATGGAGATATTCCTAGAATCTGTATTTCTCATAACCGTTTTCAACCAAAGTATTTTAATTTACTGTTTACTTTTTATTTGCAAGGATTATGATATGCAAAACAACCAAAACCCAAAACTTTGCTTTTCCTAACCAGTATTTTAAGAACGCCTGATTTAGTATTTAGGATTTTTCATTGTTTCATTCCCTGTGGGATCGATAATTTTCATTTGCCGCTATATTATTAGCTTTGCTAAGTCGCTGTTAAATAATTTAGCGATCAGGTGACCGACTTTCATTTGGTTGATTATGTCAAAAGTTTCCTTATAACGCGACTTGAGAAAATTGTTGGATACAGATGGGTGGAATTTAACCTCCGCCACTCTCCACCGTCGCCATGCTGACCACTCAGAACCCACAACATTCTGAAGATAGTCTTGAACAGGGATGCCGCCCTGCTTAAGTCCAACCTCAGCAGCAAGAGAATCAACAGTAAAAAGGAACCCCACATCATTGAGATTGAAGTAAATCTCATTCTCCTTAACCGTGGAATTGTAGGAGAGCACCTTCAATAAATCTCTATGAAAGGCACAAGGTTCTTTACCTACAAAGGACTGAAGATGGTTGGCCTCCAATTTTTCAAACACCTCTTTAAAAATGGCGGTTGTACCACAGTTCTGTCGCCAGAATCCACCAAAGTGTAGGATCTTATTGCGGTATACAGAGATGTTCGAAATATCTCGCACCAGCTTAGGCAGAGGATCCATTTTTGGGGGAAAGCAGAGAGACTTGAACGAATATGAAGTGATGAATATTATTTCATGTCAAAAGAATTTATTGATATTTCTGCACAAGGATCGATGAATCAGAATTAAAGGCTCTGCATCTCATTACTCTAGAATAGACGTAAGGACAAGGCCTACATAAAGCTAAAGGAGTAGACTAAGCATGGAATGAGTCCCTCAATGTACGACTACGATTTCAAGGCTACATATTTCATCTCCAAAGAAGGAAGTTTAGATTCTAGAAATTCAAAAGTATGAATCATTCAAGTGCATACAGGGTACAGTTATGGAAACTACCTTGTCATACTCTGATTTTCAAGATTGAAAAGGATAAAGCTTCCTCATTTCATAAACCCGAGGAACATTACAAAAGGTCTGCAATGTACAAAAGATAAGAACAGACAATTCTAGTTAATGAGAGGGAAGAGGTCTCGGGGGATGGAAGCCAGAATCCCTGAGGTTAGTTAGGCCCTGCGTAAGGGATGGGAACTTTTGCTCCTAGAGCCAGCTCAACTGCATCCCATAAGGAACTCGGCATCAGGCAGAAGATCCAAAGAATACCGTGTTGGGATTATATACTGAAAGCATATATGATTAAGTGTATTTTACACTGTTCTTCATATATGTGTTGCTACAACAATGCTCGCTGTCTGATAGAACAAACATACAATGAACCATAATATCCTTTTATCTCGCCTATAGGGATGATCATATGGTGTGTAGGAGATCACAGAGGATCATATGAATCATTTGACCTAGCGAGATATAAACAGTATCACAGCTGAGACGGTCCCTAGATAGGCTGCTGGTCTAAGCTGCGGCACATCGGTTCATAAGTGGCCTTATCCTAGCTACTTGATGTGTCGGTACATGCTTATGTATTGATGGGATCAACAGTGGGATGTGCCATTCTAATTGACATATGAATGAGCCAGATCCCTAACATACTTCCTATGATCTTAAACCTAACTGTAGGATAAGGGGCACACACAGATTGACCGCACTTTGATTTACCATGGTGGCGAGTCTTACATGTACTCTTATACCCATATTTTGGGTTTTGGCAATTTGTGTGTGGCCTGCTTAGTCTGGACGTTTAGGTAAGCATATCCATTTCAGGATGGTGACATTCCCTGAGGAGCTCACAAGGTTCATTATGCTAAACCCTGCAGGTTGAATTATTTAATTCAAGCATAAGTGAAAAGGAGTGAGTGGTATTACTCAGAAAATAAGAGATTAATTAATTGTGGCTGATTGTCATAAGCCAAATTAATTAATAAATGTCTAAAACCTTAAATATATGGATCATGTTAGTTTGGTGCAACCCGTTCCTAATAACGTGGTAATAAAGGGGCGAGTCAGCATTGTTACGGTGGTGAAGGTTAAAACAATATTTTATTAATTAATTATGTTCTGGTTGAACAAGGAAGGATTAATTAATAAAGAGGGCCCACTTTATTATTCGCATCTGGTCCCTGGTCTGGCCCATGAACTGCTCAAGCCCATTAGGGTTAGGGTTTCTCAAAACCCTAACACTATATATAGGCCTTCTCTCTATCAGATCAAGTTAGACAGTTCAATATATTGAAAATTGAGAGAGAGTGGCGGCAGCTATCTGAGGGAGCAACTTGATCGATTTCTCCGGATCTCGGATTCAACTTGGTAGATAATCCTCACCAGATTTCCAAGGAGCAAAGGAACAAATCAGAAGATCAGATCTGTAGGAACAACTGTTCATCGTCGGCGTTTTATCTCAGATCTAAGGTTATTTCATCGTTATTGGCTCCGATCTAGATCTGTAGATCAAACGGTGAAATCAGGTATTCTCTAAATCCATCCTCTACAATTAATATTGTAGGAGCATGCATAGGATCGCATGGTTTATTTAATTGAAATTTGTTCCTGGTATCCTAAGAATGATCCTTGGCAAGAAGTTTATTAATGACAACTCGTGTTGTCCATCGTAAACTCAAACCGTACAATTGGTATCAGTGCCAGGTTCATGTTCTTAGGCTCTATCTTGAATAGATTGAGATTAAATAAATATGTATGTTAATGGATGGATTTAAATTGTCGTGGATGTTTTTGTTCTCGTGGCCTTCTCATTTTTGGATCTGTTTTTCACCACGAGAAAATTCGTGGTTAGATTTGATAGAAAATTATGTAATAGATTTTAGATCTATTTTTGTATATTTTTTATTTCAAATCTGTAAAAATGAGATCTGGAGAGACGAAGAACACAGGCCAGATTTGACGATAGTTTTTAGCATCAGTTCAGACTCAGCCCTGCAGCAGATCTCGCTTGTGGTAGCGCCGTCGGCGGCGGCAGCGGGTGGCGGCGGCGGGCAGGTTCTCTGCCTGTGGCTGGGCCGCGCCTGTTTAGGCTGCTGCGCACCTTTCCAGCGAGCAAGGTGGTCGAGGCAGGCAGGCGCGCAGGTGGGCAGAGCGCTGCAGGGGCGGCTGGCGGCGGCTAGGGTTCCACCGCAAGGTTGCCACTCGGCGAGGTATCTTCTTTGTTCGATAGGGAAGACAACCGGCGAGCGGGTGTTTCGGCTGGTTTGCAAGCGCCTGCTGCATGTGTCTGCTCCGATGATGGCTGCTGCAGCGACGGCCAGTGGTGGAGCAGCGGGGGCCGCGTGCAGCAGTGGCCTTGCGCAGCAACGGCTGCGAACCGCGGCCCTGTTGCTTCTCACGTTCGCACACACCGCAGATGGCTCGTCGGTGGCTGGGGGCGCTGGGTTGGTCGCGGGGCTGAAGCAGGCGCGACTGGCGCGAGTTCCGGCCGCAGGCGGCAGCCGGAAAGGCGGCGCCGGTGGCCGACAAGGAAGGTGGCGGCTAGGGTTTGTGCAACTAGGGTTTGCAAAACCTAGGGTTTCCAGCCCAGGCTAAAAATCGGGCTTCTCAGCCCGGAGGTGGCCCGCAATCCTGGGATTAGGGTTTGGTTCTTGTTTTGGGCCTGAAATCCTAATTTGAAGCCCAGATGCTGTTAAATCAGTTCAAATCAGATTTCAAGTGAAACGGTGGCCCAGTTTGAAGATCTGTATTGCAATTAAATCTTGTAATAGTTAGATTTAATTATTTTTTCAGTTGTAATCGCATCTGAGGGGCCACGAGAATTTATTTGTTTATTTATTTATTCTCGTATTGATGTGATTTATTATGTGCGCACTAGTAAATAATAGGAAGCACGATTATTTGCTTTAATTATTTACTGTTATAAGCATGTTGCAATTTAATTTTTTGAGCATGTCTTATGTGATTTATTTTATATTTTAAATTATGTCTATAAATTTTGGAATCATATTAATTTATGATGGAGTTTTGGGTGTGACATAATTTATGGGTACATAAAATAATGTGTGCGCATGAAACCTTTAGATTTAAAATACTAAGCTGGATTTTGTTTCTTTTCTAACCAAGATCATTAGACCTCCACAAATACGGCCTCTCATTAGAAGTAATGCATTTCGAAGCGTAAACGTCTACTTCAGTAGCTTGCGTTAGAAATAATTTACTAGTTCTAATGCGATGAGGTTTCTAAATAAAACATTTAGTTTAATATGAGAAGTGGGAGCCTCTATGCGAACGTCTACTTCTGTAGCTTGCATTGAGACAACTTTCACTGGTCTCTAAGATTAATCTAAATGGGATAACAAAGGATGTTAAGGGCAGGACACATGGGTCTAGTACGTATGTCGAATCGCCTTTTAATGTCCGGAGTTAGGCTTGTGGTTACTTTGGCTTAGATGTTGCCTGAGCACAACTCATGCATGAGATCCCTGCTCAAGATAGGTGAAGATGGTCTAAAGATCTCCAATATTAATTTCTTTTACCGATGGATACCTAGCATGGAGAGAAATTAAAGGACCTATTTTGGTCTGGTCGAGCGTTTGCCGTATACATGTACTTCAGTAGCTTGCGGTGAATTAGCTTGGGCAATTGGAGGGAACGAATTGCATTGTTTTATCTAAAGGTTCTATGCATATTTGTTTCAATTGTTCGTAGTATGTGCTTACTTTAATTTGCTTATTTGTTTTCAGATATGTCTATTATTGCATCACTCATCAATTCAATCGTTCACAATTCCTTGACTGGTCCGAATTTTCCTGCATGGAAAAGTGACATTGTCAAGCTCTTGGATTCATTTGGACATTTGTTTGTTCTGCAAACTCCTTGTCCGAGTTCACCGACTGATACATCTTCCGATGAGGAGCGTGCACAGTATCACATGTGGATGTGGTTGAATGGCATGGCCAGACAATATATCTTGGCTGGTATGTCAGATGCATTGTGTCCTCGTTATAGTGATGTATGGCTTGCGCGTGACATTATGCGACGTCTTGACGTAGCATATGGTGGACTCGATGGACATGCTAGATCCAGTCTTATCAAGCGCATTGTAAGACAGAAAATGGGTCAGAACTGTTCGGTGCGTGAACATGTGGAATCACTCATCCAACTCATAGATGAGTACACATTAATGGGTGGTCAAATTGACAATGATGTCAAAATTGATTTGATACTCAACACGTTAACAAAGTCATTTGATGACTTTAGAATTTCTGTTGAGAAAAACAAGAGTGAGTATACTGTTAACAGTCTGCTCAAGGATGTTGTATCAACAGAAGCTTCTTCAGTCTTTTCTGTGAGTCACTCTGATTTGCTTCCGAGTCGAAAGAGTGATGTCAAAGAAAAGAGGAATGAAGGAAGCAGTGGGAGCAGTCTTGCATTATCAGTTCATTCCAGATCTCTTGCTAAATGTTCTTCTAAATCGCGTCATAACGACATGAAGAAGAAGAATGATAAAGGAGAGAACAAAGGAAAGAAAGATAACAAGAAGGACAAATGTTTTAAGTGTGGCAAGAAAGGTCACTGGAAAGTAAATTGTCCAAGTTTGATAACTAAGGGACAAGGTACGTCATCTTTTGCATTGTTTGTTGAAACATGTTTAGTATCGGTTTTTTACTCCTTAGTGGGTAGTGGTAACTGAGGTCACTAATCGTGTTTGCTACACTTTGCAGGGAATCAAGCTTAAGGCTTGAAGATGGCGGGATTACCATCTCCAAGATTGATGCTGGAAGTTGCTACTTCGGCTGATGGAGATTTTACTTTGAGTTTATGTTAAAAACTCTGTTTTAATTCAAGTTTCTGAAGAGATGTTGTTTTGGTTTTGATAAACATATCTTTCATCTATTGTAATGGATTATCAGTTATTCGATAGAGTTTATCTATCATGAATGAATAACAGTGTTTTCTATTATAGATGATTATCTCTTCATTACTTGATTAAATAAACTATCAGTGTTCTAAGGCCTAGTATGTTTTCGAGTATCTAGGTTAGTGAGTAAGGTATGTTTCATAACAAGACCTTCTCACTGGTTGCAACTATTAAGTCCATTCGAATTCTTTTAACCATAACAACACATATGAATCTAAATATCTGGAAGATAGATGGCGTCATCCGTATTTTATAGACGGGTACCTTGATAAAAGGTGACGACATCTGTATGCAACAACCAGATAAGTTATGTGCAAAGCATCATGTCTGGAAGCCAAGGTAGTTCAAGTATGAACTTAAGGGAGCTTCAAGGTCATGTAACAGACATTTCAATATTGTCTATCGAGAATGATAGTTTCATGTACCAGTCATGTGTCAGCGGAAGCGTGGTTTTCTTTGCACATTATGTAGATGGTATTTTCACTTTTGAAAACGGAGTGGAGATATTGTCAGGCATAAAGGATGGTTATCCGAACAGTTTCAGAAGTAGGACTTATAAGATCTGGGAACATCTTTTGAATTAAAGTCTTGTGTGGTCACAAGAAAAGGATGTTCAGACATCTCAAGTCGCTTAAATTGATTATGTGGTGTGTCGTTCATAGCAAGAAAGATTGTTGTCTTTCTATATTGTAAATGAACGAAGTTAGATATCTGTACTGCTTTAAGCATGTTAAACAGATATCAGTTTCAACTCTGGACAAGCACATTGGTTAATGAATGAGCCTTGTGAGTTGAATGGCATCGGATATGCAGGTGGATCATAAGGAAAGGAAATCGACCTCTAACTATGTGTTGGCCTTGGAGGAGGAGTTATAGGAATTCAACACAAAAGTGTGTTGCGGATTCCGGTAAAAATGTTGTGGTTTTTAACAGCTTCATTAGCTTCGCAAGAAGCAGTATAACTCCGGTGTTATCCTCTAGAGGTGTGTGTTCTTAGTTTGCCTCATAAGGTCACATGCAATTGTGATCATGTTGGTGCAATGACAAACTCAAGGGAACCCAAGACTCACAAGGTGGTGAAACACATAGGATGTGTAGTATCACATCATACGAGAAATCGTGGCAAGAGGTGACGTGATTGCAGTGGGAGTGATTGACAGTATAGACACACTTAATACTTTGATAATGCAATGGTATTATGCTTTAAGTATAAGTGGGAGATTGTTGGGATTATATACTGAAAGGATATATGATTAAGTGTTTTGTACACTGGTCTTCATATATGTGTTGCTACAACAATGCTCGCTGTCTGATAGAGCAAACATACAATGAACCATAATATCCTTTTATCTTGCCTATAGGGATGATCATATGGTGTGTAGGAGATCACAGAGGATCATATGAATCGTTTGACCTAGCGAGATATAAACAGTATCACAGCTGAGACGGTCCCTGGATAGGCTGTCGATCTAAGCTGCGGCACATCGGTTCATTAGTGGGCTTATCCTGGCTACTTGATGTGTCGGTACATGGTTATGTAATGATGGGATCAACAGTGGGATGTGCCATTCTCATTGACATATGAATGAGCCAGATCCCTAACATACTTCCTATGATCTTAAACCTAACTGAAGGATAAGGGGCACACACAGATTGACCGCACTTTGATTTACCATGGTGGCGAGTCTTACATGTACTCTTATACCCGTATTTTGGGTGTTGGCAATTTGTGTGTGGCCTACTTAGTCTGGACGTTTAGGTAAGCATATCCGTTTCAGGATGGTGACATTCCCTGAGGAGCTCACAAGGTTCATTATGCTAAACCCTGCAGGTTGAATTATTTAATTCAAGCATAAGTGAAAAGGAGTGAGTGGTATTACTCAGGAAATAAGAGATTAATTAATTGTGGCTGATTGTCATAAGCCAAAATAATTAATGAATGTCTAAAACCTTAAATATGTGGATCATGTTAGTTTGGTGCAACCCATTCCTAATAACGTGGTAATAAAGGGGCGAGTCAGCATTGTTACGGTGGTGAAGGTTAAAACAATGTTTTATTAATTAATTATGTTCTGGGTTGAACAAGGAAGGATTAATTAATAAAGAGGGCCCACTTTATTATTTGCATCTGGTCCCTAGTCTGGCCCATGAACTGCTCAAGCCCATTAGGGTTAGGGTTTCTCAAAACCCTATAACTATATATAGGCCTTCTCTCTATCAGAATAAGTTAGACTGTTCAGTATATTGAAAATTGAGAGAGAGTGGCGGCGACTATCTGAGGGAGAAACTTGATCGATTTCTCCGAATCTCGGATTCATCTTGTTAGATAATCCTCACCATATTTCCAAGGAGCAAGGGAACAGATCCGAAGATCAGATCTGTAGGAACAACTGTTCATCGCCGGCGTTCTATCTCAGATCTAAGGTTATTTCATCGTTATTGGCTCCGATCTAGATCTGTAGATCAAACGGTGAAATCAGGTATTCTCTAAATCCATCCTCTGCAATTAATATTGTAGGAGCATGCATAGGATCGCATGGTTTATTTAATTGAAATTTGTTCCTGGTATCCTAAGAATGATCCTTGGCAAGAAATTCATTAATGGCAACTCGTGTTGTCCATCGCAGACTCAAACCCTACATCCCGCACCTGTCTGAAGACGAAAGCAGCCCAGTCAACTTCCTCTTCATCTTCAAAAGCCATCATTCCCGTCCAGACAACAGGAGAAAGGTCTAGATCCAGCAAAGGGTTGCCGACGATCATGTGATTGATAATGTCATAAATCACTCTATATCGACGCTTCAACCAGTATGCTGAGGCGGTTGGGTGGAAGTCAGCATCAGCATCATCCTCTCTCCATCTGTTCCAAGCAGACCACTCAGGCGCTGTCACACCTTGAAAACAGTTCTGAAACTGTGTGCGACCTCGAGGGAGCCCAAAGTTCTTAGCAAAGGAATCAGGAGACCAGTAAACCAGTTGACCGTCTACGACACCAAAATCTCATTCTCTCCTGAGATGCGGCTGTAGTAAGCAAATGATCTCAATACATCATTTTGAAATTTATGTGGGTGTAAGCTCACGAACTTCTCCAGGTCGTTGGCTCTTAAATCTTTTATTACATCATCGTACACCTGAGGCTCATATATATACTCAAGCTACAAACCAATCTTATGGAAGATCACATTACGATCAATGGAGATGCACTTTGCAGAAAACATGATTGAGAATATGAGGAGTTAGGTTATTTCTCAAGAAATGGGAAGTGATGCGGGTACTACCTAAGTGAAGTTATATTTATGGGAGTAATCGTGCGATGATCGAGATGTTATTCTCCTAATTATATGAAGGGCACGACATTCCAAGAATTCACAATGATTCGTATCTATACTCCGAATCTGAAGAGTCATGACTTTAATATTCGACAATTGTCATAAGCAAATTTTATCTAAGCCATGTGATGGATTAGATCCACGGTAATTTGCATATGTCATCTCATGTAAGAGAATGAGGCTATGATATTATGGGTTGTGTCAAAATACTCAAGAGCTGATTGGATACAGTGAGAAGAAAATTGTCAAAATCATCTTGCCATATTTTAAAGGGAGAGACTACCTCTTCATGCCAAAGAGTAGCAGCTCAGTTTCTCTCTATGAGATAACAGTTGAATCATCTCATACCTTCTTGACGAAGCTTAAAGAGAGAGAAAACTACCAAAAGCAAGACGCATCTTCGATTACTTCGAAGATCTCGGCGGCACATCACCTTAACTACGGAGTAGCACAATGGTGTATTACCTGGAGCCACGTCAATCCTTCCTTACACTGCTCAAGGCATGCCAGACGACACGATTAGGCATTGGGTCAGCATTAATCACAGTCGTTCAACACCAAAAAGGAGTTTAAATCTCAGCCTACGATTTTTGCCAAAACGGATCTCTAAAACCCTTAAACCTATTCCATTGTCGTCTTATTCACTCCACTCCCAGCAAGTCAATCAGTCAAATCGTCAAAAAATCCCCAACCAAGAACTTCTCAAATCAACCACTTTCCATCTCTAGTTCATGCCAAAATGGAGAAACCAAATCATGGATACCGACACCTCTGATAATCCAGAAAAGCTTGTCGTCACTGAGGAGACTTCTCAAGATGAACTATTTGATATAGTTGACAAATCCAACACTGCTGATCGACAGCTTCTGATATCTTAAGTCATGAAGGAGAAAATTCTGAATTGGAAGAATTTTCTCTCGATCACCGCAGACGAGGCAATTGCTCAAGAAATTGCTGGAAAGCTACTCATAGAGAACTTGATAAAATTCCTAACTGCATGTCCTCGAAGGTTCATCCGAATCGGGTTGTTAAATTGTAGACGATAAGGATGGGACCTTCTTCTTGACTACTGTTAAAGTAAAGAAGATAAAAGTCGATCGTAAGCTTATTGCTCAGTATCTACATCTACCGAAGAAAGGGGCTCGTATCGCCAGTTACCTTCACAACAATAAAGAAGAATTAATAGCTCACTGGCTAAAATGGAAGAAGCTCGAGCTGTCCAATAAGTTCAAAGGTGCCAGCAAAGTGTCCGAACTGAATCTATTTTCCAAAACACTCAGTGAGATTGAGTTGAGAATGATTTATTGTGGGATTGGATCCCTGTCTGAGTTAAGTAGTCCCAAATATTCTCTCATGATGGCCCTTGATGATTGCCCTGGAGGAGATTGGGCAACATACATATTTGGCCGCTTACTGGAGAATGCGAAGAAGAACAAATATATCCCAATCAAAGGGAAGTTCTCCTCGTGTGTAAGGTTAGGATTGGAGGTTAGCAACCTTCTTGAGCGCATCCTAGGATCACAGCATGAAGGAGAAAATCTAATATCATCTGATTTTATTCCACCAAAAGTTCTAGTTTATCGCTCGATTCAAAAGGATGGTGCAGATGACAGTTTGGACGACATGGAATTAGATGCTGAGACAATGGAAGATCTCAAGACCATTCCAACAGTTCGCTCTGTTGATGCTACCAAGAAGCCAAAGAAGACAGGCACCCCGCTCAAAAGCCTGCACAAAAGTGATACCGACGGAAGCAAAAACAAACAGCTAGTAGTTCAGAAGACGACTCACAGAAAGATAACCAACAATCTGTTGAAAAGCCCCAATGTCAGAAGAAAATGAAGAAAAATAAAGACATGATAATCAAATTAGTTGCCAAAGAACTGCCATTCGGTGCTACACTTGAAGGAGCAGGTCTAGCTTCCAATCTTTACAAAACAGCTCCAAACCAAGAGCTAGCATGCCCCGCAGAGATGAACGCCTCCTCATCCTCTAGCTCTGAGCAAACCATGTCACATCATCAAGTGCTGTAAAAGGATGACCAAATTCCCTTCACAGATCTCAACAAGGAAGCATACATTGAAAGCATACCCATCTTGGATTCAGGGGGATCAAGTGATTACCTCAAGCTAGGTCGTATCGAATTTATATATCATCAGAAGAAAGATCAATGAATATCACGTAGCTCTTCAACAACTGGACAACTAGCATCAAGAACTTGATCACCGGCAACAAGAATTTAATACTCAACGACGAGTTCTAGACAACAATGAACAAAAGTTCAGAAGCCGTCTATCTCAACTTGAAAACAAAGAGGAAACAACAACTGTTGAACCTCAGAGGAAACGAGAAGCAGAGGCTACTGAGCTTGAACGTAAGCAGCGAGAGGCAGAAGCAGCCGTCGAGCTCAAGCGAAAAGAGGAAGAAGCCGTTGAGCTAAAGAGAAAAGAGGCAGAGGCTACTGAGCTCAAGAGACATGAGGCAGAAGCCGCTGAGCTGACGAGAAAAGAAGAAGAAGCTGCAACTGCTGAAGCTCTTCGAAAGGCAGTAGAGGCCGCTGCTGAAAAAGCTAGACATGAGGCAACAACAGCCATCTCTACTCAGAAGGAGATAGAGGCAGCAATGATTCAAGCTCCACATCAACCTGAGACTTATACTGCAACCTCCAGGAGTCAACCCCATGACGAATCTAGAGCGCTGATTATGGTTGACAGAATCCTATCTCCGAATCTTGTCTCTGTTGTCACAGATCTTCTACCCTATAATGCTTTGAGACAAGAGATAGATCATCGACTGAATCAACATCTAGCTCTTGTGATTGATATTGTCGAAAAGGGGGAAGAAAGATAGGATGAGTCGATAAAGCTGCGGTTGGCTGAAACATAGAAGAAGCGAAAAGAGGAATACGGGATGCAGGAAGAAGAGCGCAAGATGCGGGATGATCAAGTTACAAGGAGACTGGATGCACTAATTCTTTCCGGAGAGGAAGACAAGAAATATCTCTCAGAACTAACCGCATCTATCAAGGCGCAAGCTTAACTGCTCTCCGCATCCGTTGCAACATCCTTGAAGCCAAAAGATGCTGATTCCTCGAATCAAGATAAGGAGAAAGACAAGAATCAAGACATGTAAGCAAAAGTCATGGGAGTTTATTTTGTTTGCATCTTTTTGAATGTTTTTTCTTTTACTACAGTTTTTCTTTAAGCTTTTCATGTACTTGCAATTGATCAAATCTAGTGAAAAGTGAAAAAATGTTGGTTTGAAGACAACTACTCATTGTCTCTCACCTTTATTCTTGACTGGTTGAATTCACATTTTCCAGTGTGATCAACAAACCTTCTTCTATTTATTACTCTAAAAATGATTGATTTTAATCGAGAACTATTATCACATTAAGGGGGAAGATCATTTAGAGTAGGTCGAGTATAGAAGAAGCACGGTTCTGAGCAGTATTAGATAGACAAACCGTGTAAAATTCAGGCCAACTGCATCTTCTCATCGACATAGATAGAATTATAGGTATAGTTTTGACAACATAAAAAGGGGGAAATTGTTAGGTATTACTGTTGTAATCCCACTTTAATTTGATGTTTTGATGTGTCAAAACTATATACCAAAGTCTAGGCTTTAGAGTATTACCTCATGTAATCCTTGTATAGGATAATCGAGTTGTAGTAGTCTAGGAAGGAGGATATCATAAAAACTGTGGAACAGTTTTGAAGAAGACATCATTCTGACGAGACAACTGTCGAGCATACAAGACGAAGACAAGCAGAGCAGATCAAAGTCACAAAAACTACGCAAAAAGTTTTTCCTGCCAAAGTCTGAATAATCAAAGAAAACTATTGAGAGGCGCTCACAGTTTTAGGTCAAGACAGTTTCACGTCTAAGAATGCGTACGAGGCTAGTGTCGAGCAGTCACAGCAGATCCTTGAGGAAATCAGCAAGAAAAGACAGACACTACTCAGTCGCGACTGGTGTACATCGTTGTTTGAATGTCTGACACATCAAGTACAAGCTGCTCTCAAAAGTGGGTCGATGCAGCAGAGATATCAGAGGAGAAAGCGTCCTTTAACAGAGAAGAATGGACTATGATTGAACATTCTTCTCTATGTCTCTACCGGCTATTTTCTAAGTCTCCACCTATAAATAGCAGTAACTACAGAGACATAAAAAACTTTGCAAAAATCTTGTGCCAAACCTCTGAACAATCTCGCACATTTGAATCTCCGACACACCAGCCTCTCCACATAAGTTAAAGCTCAAGGCATTAAACACTTTCAAGAGAGAAGGCATTAATATCTTGGTTCATTTATTGAACATGCAGCATTCATTGCTTATAGAATCTTTGGAGATACACCGTGTTACCCTGGGTACACGAGGATTAAGTCAGCCGACTTAATCTACCACTTTGGTGTTCTTATTCTACGAATAAGAACATAGCAGCCTGCTCTTGCAAAGGAAGAGTAGTTTATTACGGGAAACTGCCAAACTGTGAAAGTTCTGGGAAGAACTCAACCATCCAACCTACCGAAGGAGGAAAACAGAGGTTTTTCCTCGGTCCAACTTTGAGCCGGTCCACAGAGAAGACGCAGAGCCTTCGACGGACTGAAGAAGGAGTGAAGTACAACTACCTGGGTGAGTGATCCTTTGTGCTGTGGACGGAGGTCTCTACAACAACTGGCTATAGATCGTGAGGAATGTATTTTCATTACTTAGTGAATTACTGGATCTGATATCCAAAGAGTGGACGTAGGACCTAAGGCTCCGAACCACTATAAACATCCTATGTCGTTTACAGTTTTATTTCCTTACGCACTTTACAGTTTTCTAGCATATCTTGAAACCTTCAACACTTGTCTCGTAAGTGTTGAAGTGCATAAACTGTTAACTGCTTACAACTGTAAAACTGTTAAAATAATCTGCTGGCTAACGTGAATAGTATTGCTAAAACTGCTAAGTAAAATTGTGTCAATAGTTAGCTGAACTGTCTAAGTTAGAGTGCGAATCAAAAAATTTTATACTTCCGCTGCATATTATACGTACTCTAATATGGGACCAACAGTCGTTGTTTGATATAACAAACATACGATACGAACTATAATATCCTATTATCTCGCCTATAGGGATGATCATATGGTGTGTAGGAGATCACAAAGGATCATTTGAATCGTTTGACCTAGCGATATATAAACAATTTCAGGGCTGAGACAGTCCCTGGATAGGCTGTTGGTTTAGGCTGCGGCACATCAGTTTAAAAGTGAGCTTATCCTAGCTACTTGATGCATCGGTACATCTTTATGTATTGATGGGATCAACAGTGAGATGTGTCATTCTAATGGACATATGAATGAACAAGATCTCTAGATACATGTTATGATCTTAAACCTAATGGAAGGCTAAGGGGCATACATAAGTTGACCACACTTTGACTTGCTATGGTGGCTAGTCTTTCATGTACTCTTATAACTGCATCTTGGGTGTGGAGGTTTGTGTGTGGCTTGCTTCGGCCGGACATGTAGGTAATCATATCCGCTTTAGGATGGGGACTTTCCCTGAGGAGCTTACAAGGTTAATTGTGCTAAACCCTGCAGGTTGAATTATTTAATTCAAGCATAAGTGAAAAGGAGTGAGTGGTACTACTCAGAAAATAAGAGATTAATTAATTATGGCTAATTATCATAAGCCAAATTAATTAATTAATGTCCGTAACCTTAAATATGTTGATCATTCAAGTTTAATGCAACCCGTTCCAAATTATGTGGTAATAAGGGGGTGAGTCAGCATTGTTACCGTGGTGAAGGTCAAAACAATGTTTTATTAATTAATTATGTTGTGGGTTGGACATGGAATTAATTAATAAAGATGGCGCACTTTATTATTTGCATTTGGTCCCTGGCTTGGCCCACAATCTGCTCAGAGCCCATTAGGGTTAGGGTTTTGTTAACCTTAGCACTATATAAGCCTTTCTCTCTTCAGATCGAATTAAGTTTTACACACACACTATGTGAGAAGAGAGAGAGGGATGGCGGCTGTTTCATTGGGAGGAAGTGATTGATTCCTGTAGATCTTTGATTCAACACGGTAGCGTACCCTCACTAGATTTGCGAGGTGCAATGGAACAGATCAGAAGATAAAATCTGTTAGAAAAAGATAGCTTGGATCGATCCCACATCCAAATCTACTACTTCATCATTATCTTTGATCTAGATCTGTAGAGAAGTCGCTGGAGTTCAGGTATTCCGTAGATCCATCCTTTGCAATTAAATATTAGGAGCATGCATAGGGTTTGCCTGATTTATTCAATCTGATTTGTTTTGAAACCCTAAGAACGATCCAAATGGCTAAAGAAATAAATGACAACTCACATTGTCCATTGTAGACTCAAATCCTACACTGCTGACACTATTGAATCTTTATATATTTCTATGCAGGGCTTTGACATGAGGATGACCTCGATGCAGGGGGATTTTGTTGCATTTCAAAAGGGCTACCTTGCAGATCAAATTGTCACGGCTTCACAGTTTGAGGGTATTGACATGCGACTTGGGGAGATTCATGGTGATGTCCGGGAGCTGCAGCGTCGCTTGCCCATTCCTTACCGCCGCCGTGATCGTTCGCCGTAGAACCAAGAGGAGTGATTGGATACCATCAGCTTCTTTTACAAACTTAGTCCATCTTGACTAAGTTTGGGGGGATATGCCGGCTGCCAGTTTCAGTTTACTCTTCTCCTTATCCTACATTCTCATTATCTACCTTGATTTGGTGTAGTTGTTTCCCTTATGTTGGATATTGATACATTCTGATATGATATGATTTGTTATGGTTGTATGATATTTTTGATTTTGATAATGTCGGATGCTTGAATGTTTTATCTTTTATTTAATGGTTTTGATTTGAGATTCATGGTTTTATTTTCTTCATTTTAGTTGATGAATGTTGATGAATGGTTGGTGGAATGTATGGTTGAGCTAGTGGAATAATGTGTTATTTGTTTAGATTTGGGAATGGATTGATAGGTGGAAAGATGTTTGGATAATGATGATTGATTGTTTGAATGTTCATATCTTGTTGAGGTTATTCTGTGGAAGTAGATTGGTAGTGAAATAGTGTTTTGGTGGAAATGGATTATTATTGGAAGTGATTTATGCTCAAAGACGTGGTGTGCTTGTTTTTGTTTAGTAGGTGCAATAAGGCTGGCGGCGAGCGGTTTGATCACGTGGATGCCGATGGGTAACATATTCTAACGCTTCTCTTGCCATTTAGTTTGTAGTTGTTGATTGTGTAGTTGTTGCTTTAGGTTGGTTGCATGGTTGTGTGTTGAACCAGATTTAGACTAGAGATTTACTCTTGATGAACTTATGGAGTTTGATTCCTATTTGAACTTATGATAAGGCGGAATCATTGATATCGAAGCATGTTAAAGTTGAACTTTTGAATTCAAAGATTTGTGTCTGTTAATGTTTGAGATTTGACAAAAGCTGTGAGATTTGAGCCTTGATATTGTTATATCATTTTCGATTGTGAGAGGCGAGATTGAGAGTGAGAAATCTAGAACTTGCATCCGTTCTCTAGTTGTTTGACATGAGCTTTTGTCTAGAAAATGATATTTGGTACTCCAATAGCAATCATTAGTTATAAAGACATGCATTTCATTACCTAGAGTCTATCGGCTATGCTAGCCAAGTATAACATCAACCATAAAATCTCTACTGCTTATCATTGTCGGACTAATGGTTTGGCAGGACTTCCCAACAGAGAGGTGATAAGCGTCTTCGAAAAAGTGGTGAATGTTCGTAGGAAAGATTAGTCTAATCATTAGATGATTCTTTGTGGTCTAAGAAAACAGCTTGAAGACACCTTTAATTCATCTCTTTACAAGTTAGTCTTTGGAAATGTCTGCCATCTTCTTTTAGAACTAGAACATAAAGCATATTAGATTATAAGGAAACTGAATTTTGATTTGAAAGCTAGTGAAGCAAAGAGGTTCTTATAGTTGAATGAATTGGAAGAACTGATGTTGCAATCATATGAAAATGCCAAGTTGTACAAAGAAAAAGTCAAGAGATGGCATGATAATTGCATCTATCAAAGAACTTTGGAAATTCACTACAAGAAAAAAGGTAATAGAAGACGCGGAATCCGCGTCTTCTACATAGGTGTAGTCTATCAAGATTCACTAATAGAAGACGCAAAATTCCGTGCGTCTTCTATAGGAAATCCACATATTCTATAGAGATATAGACGACGCAGATGTTCGAGTCTTCTATATGCTTATAGAAGACACAAAATTCTGCATCTTCTATTGTCTTTTATTTTTTTTTTTCAATTTTTAAAAACCTATAATTATAATAATTCAAAAATAACAACAATAACATTGATGGAAACAAATATATAGAATCTTCAATTTTTCACACTAATAATTATAACAAAATGAATACACATGATTTCAGTACAAAAGTTAAGAATAAAAAATCCTACAAAAATTAAGTTCTAGTCTATGCTAAATCTTGCAGCTCGATCAAAGTGTCTAATGGATATTGGAGAATGTCACTGCCCCTTTGACATTTTCGACGACCTGAAGTCGAGATGACATTAGCAAATTTTTCAATAATGCAACATAGAAATCTGAGATTGCAAAAAATAATCACATAAAACGATAACTCAAACATACCAACATACCTCAATCCAAATAAGTTTGAACAATGTCAGACCAATCCTTTGAACTTCATCAATTTCATTTCGACGATACATTTGTTGATAAAAGTATTAAAAATAGAACTTCCTCCTCCTGCTATTGCTACTTCATCCCCGTCATTTCTTTGGTTGCCACAACATCAATATTACAAAATTATCAACTTGAAACAAATTGATCCGACACTCGATCTTAAACATATAATTTGATTAATTAGAGAGAATTGTCAGGTAAAAACAAACATAGAAGCAAATAAAGTGTAATACATCTTCTTCTTGTAATGACACAATGAAAAACAACCTCTCTCTCTCTCAGTCAATCAAGAAAAAAAGTAATACCACAAGTTTCATTGATTAAAGGGCACATACCATAAGAGCCCATGACAAAATAGAAACTTGTATAGTCTGCCACCAGGATATGCCCAACTTTATTAGCAGATTCTAGAACTTCAACGATACGGAAAATGAACAATGGCTTAGCATCATCACCTGTGGTATAGAGGCAAAAAGAAAGAGCGCAGTGCAGTGCAGGGGGTCTTTTCCAATTCAGTTTTCTCTATGTTCTCTTTCTTACTAGCATCCGATCGAGAACCTGTAAGCAGAACCCAGTTGCTGAAATGCGAGATACCTCTCGGCCACCGTTTGATCCCAATAAGATGCTCTCTCCTTCACCTCTTTTTCAGTAGCTGTCCACATACACAAAAAAGGAAATAAATAATTTCAAATTAAACAAATAATCACCAAATTCCTATTGCCATTTTAGTTTGCTTACCGTGCACGACCAAGCTTGGAGGCCATCGGTTATCGACACGTCGAATGGGTGATGGGTGGAAGCGCCGGACATTAGGACGAAGGGAGGACGACTGGTGGTGGGAGGGCGACTGGTTTACTGTTGGAGCACGATCTGTCTAGTTTACAGACGGATGGTTTACAGTGTTGGCGGGAGGACGACTAGTTTTGAGGACGGACGACTGGTTTACCGCAACGGGAGGACGGCTGGCAGCGGGAAGAGGAGTGTTTTTACTGGCGCACGATGAATTTTGTGACGATGGGCACTAGGTTTATAAAAAAAGAACATAGAAGACACGACAAGCCACGTCGTCTATATTAACATAGATGATGCGGCTTTCTACATTGTCTATCGCCAAAAATTAAAAAATACAATGAAGACGCGGGAATCCGCGTCTTCTATTAGCGAGCATTTTATACACTACACATTTACACATACGCGTCTTGTATTCGGATATAGACTACCCAAATGAATATCCGTGTCTTCTATATAACTAGTTAAATTAATTTTGCATGTTGTTTTTTGCATAAATTAACTAGGATTATTAGTTAAGTAATTATTGAATATAGTAATGACACATGAATTACGTTTTTAGATAATTTTTCAATTCTCCCTTGTTAATTTTATTTTCTATGTATTCTATTTATGCTATAACCTATGAATAACATGTTTGAGTGCTGAGTTAATTTTAAGTTCATTTGTTATCGAGTGATAAATTGATTTTGCATGTTGATTTTTTGCTTAAATTCACTTGGATTATTAGTTAAGTAATTATTGAATATAGTAATGATACATGAATTACGATTTTAGATTATTTTTCAATTCTCCCTAGTTAATTTTATTTTCTAAGTATTCTATTTATCCTATAACCTAAGAATCACATGTTTGAGTGCAGAGTTAATTTTAAGTTTATTTGTTATCGAGTGTTAAATTGATTTTGCAAGTTGATTTTTGCTTAAATTCACTTGGATTATTAGTTACGTAATTATGGAATATAATAATGACACATGAATTATGTTTTTAGAGTGTGAAAAACGTGGAAGAAAATTAACCTTTAGGTTATGACGGTTGTGACGTAATGAAGGAGAAATTATCTCGTGCATCAGTTTATGTGAATAGTTTCTTTTTAGTTTCAATTGTGTCCTATCGATATAAGTTGAAGGGTCGCCTAGGATGTTGTGCAAAACTGTAGCTATTTTTGTGCTGATAACCTTGGCTAAGATTTGAAAATTTCACTTTCCATCTCTTATTTCTCTTTCGTGAAAACTTGTGCGAGCCCGAAGCCTCTGTGAAGATAACTTTGTTTGAAAATAAATTGATTCAAACTTGAAAACAAAATCTCTAGCGAAGAAAGGATGAGGAATGGAGGCTCAGATTCCTGAATCCAGCTGATATGTGCGTAAAATGACCTATTTTTAGATGTGTGAACTTGCATGTTTGTGTTCATTTACTCCTATATCATATGTTTTTATCTTCTTTTTGTTGCGATTTCGTGTTTTGTGTGTTTCGGGTGAGGTAAGTTAGGTTTTGAGCATAAAACAACATTTTTGGCTTAGTTTTGGAGAAAAATCGCTCCAGCTGAGAGTCAAAAGGAAGCATGATCGACCGAGCGGAGCAGAGAAAAGGAGCAGGCTGGAGTTCAGAGGGTTCGCCCGGCCGAGCCAAGCCAGGCTCGACCGAGCCATGACGAACAGAGGCCAGGCTCGGCCCACCTTGTCTCGCTCGACCGAGCCAGGCACTTCAGAGGGCTCGCTCGGTCGAGCCAAACTAGGCTCGGCCGAGCCAGATCGCGATTTTGGCGGTTATTCCGGTTTTCAAACTGTCCCGGACGATCCAATTTCGGCACGGGCGATCCGAGACTCTGTTTTCTCGTCTATAAAAAGGAGGAAATTCGACATTTTAGGGGGACTTTTGCCATTTTCCATTAGATCAAGTTAGAATTCTCCCCAATTTCCATCTTCCATCATAACTCCATCCTAATCCAATAGGATCAAGAGCTAATCCACCATCCTTGGAGAGGAATTGAAGATCAAAGGCGGTAGATCAAGATCAAAGTGTGAGGGGAAGAAATTCATTCAAACCTATCTCCTGTAATGTTTTACTTTCAATTGGATATTGTAATGTTGAACATGAGAGTTATGGAATTCTAAATTTCGTTAGATGTTGATTTGAATTCAGGTGTGAGAAACTAGGTTGAATTATGTTTGTTTACTTTCCTATTTGAGATTGAATCACACTAGAGCTTGTTCACATGCACCTAGGTGTAGGTAATAGCCAATCTAGGTGTTAATTGATACGAATTTTGCAGCCAATACGCGGAAAGGAGTGTCGTGAATAGTGTGAGTTCTTGTGTTCCTTGATCCAATCCCTGTGCGGAGATAGGGCATAGGATGATGATTTACGTGCTATTAGGAGTGGTCTAGGATCCGATAACGTAGTTGTTTGAGGTTCCCAGTGTCGTTAACGGTCGATTCACCGTGACTGGGGGTTGGCTAGTGTAGGGTAATAGTCCATCCTTCCTAAGAGATTGAGCAATCCACCCTCAATTAGTTAACCCTTTGTCACGACGATATGTTCGCATCATAGTTCAACTCATGTGGATCACACCTAAGTTCTTAACAACATCCGTTCTTACTCATTTGAGCACTTGTGAAACTTGTTCTACCATTGTTACTACAAATTGAACTATTGTTTGAATTTACATTTTATGCATAATGAAGTTGATTGTTTGTTTAAGAATGGATGTAGTTAGTTTAATTTTGCACTAAGAACTTAGACAAAAACTCAACGATCTTAATTTGCCTAGCTATAACACTTCCCTAACAAGTAAATAGTATCCTATAGGGCAAATTTGAAAGGACCTTGGATTGAAAATTAAACGTGGTTTGTGTGTTGAATTACACGTGCATCACCAGCCTTAAGAAAGATGAAAGACAACACAGTCCAAGAAGTACTTTGCATCAAAAGCTACACAAAAGAAACCTGCTGCAGCAATGTGAAGATCTAGTAGAATTGCGAAAGGAGAGATATCTAGAAGAGCAGCTTAACTTTCGACAACTAGTGATGAGAACCCGATAGAAATACAAGATACTGAACCACCAACTAAGAAGAAGAAGACCAATGAGAAACCAAAGGCTAAGAAAGATCTTTTGATTGATCTCGTGGATGCAGCTACATTATGGGCTGCTAAAGAGAAAGACAAACATGCTGCAACATCCTCAACGCAACCGGCTGCATCTGATCATTTTTTCCTCGGAAGGACACACCTGACTCACAAACTATAAAAAATACTAAGGACTCTGACAAAGAGAAGCTCAATCAAGTGGAAGAGAATAAAGAAGACGAAAATGAGGACGAACATTAAGAGATGGAAGGAAGTGAACTAATTGAGTCAGATGAAAAAGAGTGATCTGAAGAAGAATAGGAAATCGAAGCTGCAGAAGAAAATCAATATGAAGAGATAAAATCTGCGCAAGAAGATGTTGAAGGTGAACAAGAATTAGAACGAGCTCAAGAGGTAGACATGGCAACGGGCCGGTTCCCGTAACCGGCGGTTCCAAAAACCCCGGCCCTGAACCGGCCTGCCTAAAGAAGGGCCCATTTTCGGTTTGGGCCCGAAACCGGCGATTCCAGTTCGGGCCGATTTTTTTTCTTTTTTTAATTTTTTAAAAATAGCAACAAACCACTAGACTACAATTCATTTATTTATATAGTTTCTAAAATAAATATATATGAATGTATTATGTATATAAATATGAAATATATTATAATATAAAATGATGTTTTAATATATATGTATAATATTTTAGATAAAAAACTATTAAATAATAAGATAGTTTTATTTTATCATCTATAAAAATGAATTGCGATATATTATTCAAGTAATTATAATTATAAAAAATCATGTTATAATTACTTATCATTAAAAACTTTAAATAACATTTAAATTAAAATAACAAATTTAAATTATTGTTTATTATTTATTTAATAGTTTTGAATCTCTCTTAATTGTACAAATAATGCTAAATAAAGTTGAGTATGATATGCATTATTCCAAGACATATATGTTAGCTTTTAACATCATTCATTGAACTCCAATGCATATACTATCATTTGTTATAATATAACCTTTGATTTAAATTAGCATGTATGAAAATCTCTTTAATTCATTGTGTATTCATTTAAATTTTTTTAGTACAAGCTTTGTATTAAATTGTATATTTGTAAACTAAATACATTCTTACAAGTTTGTATAAATAAATATGATATATATCCATTAATCTAAAATTTAATATTAAAGTTAGTAGCAATGTTTAAAGTTTATACTTATTATCAATCAATATACTGTAACGTGAAACTTATACGATGCAATAAGATTTTAAGAATCAATTTCATTGATTTGAAATAATATTTGTAGAAAATATGAAGATTTTAGATTTAATAATATGTTGTTCATTATTCAAATGATAGTCTTGAAACTCTTTAACTCATAAGTAACACAATATAAATTTTTAGAATATACTGATAAATTAATTATATTTGATAATTATATATCGTATTTAAGGATATTGTTGTTTAATTCTATATAAGAAAATGTTGAAAAATAGACATTACACGTAAAAATTTCGTATTAGTTGGGTTTTATATATTTAAAACTATGATTTTTTCAATAATTGTGTTGTAGCTTAGTGGATAATCATTCTGGAATATATTATGAGGTCTAGTGTTCCAGTCTCCAACAATTTTTATAATATTTTTGAAAATTAAAAAAAAAATAAAAAATGATGGAACCGCCGGTTCAGCCAGTTCGGAACTGGCGGTTCCACGGGTTGAAAATCTTGAACCGGAACCAGCCCTTGTAAAAAGGGATCTGGTTTCGGGCCGGTTCAGCCGGTTCCGGTTAGGTTTGGGCATGTCTATCAAGAGGAACTGGAAAAACAAGAAGATGATTCGAAGTTTGTGGAGCAAAAGTAGGGCAGTGAAGTAAATAGAAAAAGTAACCTCTGAGGTAGAGAAAACCTTAGAATCCAAGACCAACCAGAGGATTAAGGTCATTGCAGTGAAAGAGACGATTGGAAAGTCACCAACAAGGAAGACAACTAAAGCAAAGAAAAGAGAGAAAATGAAGAAAGGGAAATAAAAAATTATAGAAGACAATTAATTGGCGGTCACAAAGATAGAAAAACTATCCAAGTTTTTATATGAGGGCCACAAAGCACGGATGAAGGTGTTGGAAAATAGGCAACTGTTGACGAAGCGGGGGTTCAGAGACTTGAGAACTCTGCCTGAGTCTTTGGTGCGAAGGATTGAACAACAACGATGGGATAAATTTACAAGTGTAAAACCAACACCGATTATTGCTCTGGTAAGAGAGTTTATGCAAACTATGAGAAGTCACTAAAGGGATCAATTGGATGAAGGTCTTCATGAGGTGGGGAGGCCAGAAGCAAGAAGGGATGATGAGAAGAAGGAGAACAAAAGCACACGATCAAAGAACATTAATACTAAAACACACATGTGGCTTCATTCTTTGGGAAACAGGATCAACTCAACCACTCATAACACCACATTCAGCCAGGAAAAGATCTTGATGGCAGCTGGCATCATAAAGGGAGAATAAATAGACACTGCCCATTTCATATCAGATATTCACGTCAGGAGGTCATCTTTTCTGTCATTATCTATATTTAGAGTTGTGCAAAAGAGATGGAGTGTCTATCACGAGGAAGAGCCACACAGAGTTGTGAAAGGCTAAGGCTACTTTACATCTAGTATCTATGACAAAGATATGAAGCCTCTCAACCAAAAGTCAAGAAGAAAGAGCAAGCTGCAACTGAAGTCCAGATTGAAGATCTAGAGAAAGAGCTGCTTAATGTGAACGATAGGCAGCCAAAGCTCTTGAAAGGATATAAGATCTTGAGGAAGCTGATAGTGGAGGTGCTGTGGCAGAACAAGAAACAACTAAAGAAGTTGGGATTTCAAAGAAGAATAAAGTGAAGACTGTTGGAACTAGGGGTATAAATGAACAAATTTTTTTGTGAGCTACTCAGACCCGATAAAAGCTCATTAGAGGTTGTTTAGTAAAGTATGCTTATTAAATGAACAAAATTTGAGAATCATAGTATTTGGCTCCTAAGATCTTGAGCGGACTCATTAGCTAAAATTACTAAGAAAATAAAAAATTACTTTTATAAAAATAAGATTTTTTATGATTTAAGAGTAAAAATAATAAAAATATTTTCTAGTAATAAGAAAATCTAGATTTTGAGCATGAATATGAAATTAATTTAAGGAGTAAATAACTTTTTCTTTCAAACTAAAAATTAATATTCTTAATATATTCTATATTTAGAAAGTTCGTATAGGCTTGGCTAAAGCTCAATAAACATCGCGAACATCAAAATATTCGATAAAAAAGCTCGAAGCTTGACTAAATACTAAATGAGTCAAACTTGAGCGTGGTACTATTCGATTCAACTTGGGTCGATTACACCTCTAGTTGGAACCGTTGCAAGTGGATGATCCTGGGTTTATTCTCACATTTTCTAAACAAAATTTTAAGATTTGGTTATGTAATTTAAAATTCTGTTGCTATGCTGGACTAGTAGTTTTAGGTTGTGTGTTTTATTTGGTTGCTAGTTATTTGATTTTGAGTAGTCAGTGTCTAAGTTTTGATGGAATGAAGTAATGGTTAAGTATTTACATCTTGGGCCCAATGATGATGTTTTAAATCTTTCTTTGACATGTCATTCAATAGGCTGATAATTAACTTTACTTGGAGTCTGTCTCCATTGAATTCATTGAGTTTAGTTTTGTGGACTAATTCAAGTTTGAAGTAAAAGGTCCTAGTCTGTTTTTGGGAAAAAAAAGTTTCATGCTAGTAACATGCTTGAGTTTATCTTATACTGATCTTTAGGGTGAAATGTGAAATGCTACCTTTCATGAGACTTAGGCTTATTTGAGGTGAAATCAAAATGATTGCTTCACTAAGAAATGATTATGGCCATGTCTTGATCCTTGTGCTTGTGTATTTATTAGTTGATTATCATCCATCCTTGAACCTTGATAATTAAGCCTTTAAGCCAATTTCTTTGATATTCTTATCATTACATTATCTCTTCCCATACATTTACCTATATCTAGAGGTAGATTCTTTTGATCTCTATTTTTCTTCGATCATTGAGGACAATGTTTGTTTCAAAGTTTGGGGGTGGGGGGTTTGTAACACTCCTTGCATTGTGTTTTTGTTTTGTAATGCTCGGGATCTCTTTAAAATATAACTTATTAAACAAAAAATAAAAAAATGAAAAATCTTTTGATGTTATCTAAAATGTGCACGTTTTTCTTAGAAATGTTGTTTAATGATTATAGTTTAATTAGTGTTGCAATTGTTAGAATAAGTATTGCTTGAGAATGAGATTTGATAATGCCTCAAGATATTACTGACATTAGAAGCCAATAAAAACCTTTTGATCTAGGTGTTTTATGAATTCCATTAGTGGAGAATAAGCTTGAGGTTGATTGGTAGTAAAAAACAATA
This sequence comes from Plectranthus barbatus, assembly GCA_026898455.1. NCBI lineage: Eukaryota > Viridiplantae > Streptophyta > Magnoliopsida > Lamiales > Lamiaceae > Plectranthus > Plectranthus barbatus. Next base: position 506,012 of record JAPKLW010000350.1, read on the forward strand.
GCATTGATGATCAAAAGTGTCTAAGTGGTAGTTAAGGTTAAGTTTAAGAGTTGTACCAGCTATTACTAATCAAAAAAGTGTTTGGGACTTTTAATTTCAAACTTTATTGAGCTATTTGGTTAAACTCGTGAGAATTGTGGTGACTAAAGTTTTTGTTAAGTGAAAGTTATTTTATTGAGCTATTCTTTTTGCTTTTATGCTGAAGGTTAATGATACTGGAAATGAACTTAACTGGAGCATCATTCTGTTTTTTTTTTTTTTTTTTTGACTCAATTTCTCTCTGAGTTTTGTTGATTCTGGACAAACAATGTGTTAAGTTTTTTTTTTGGAGGGGGAGGGGGGTGTGATAATTCTCATAAAGAATTATCTTCTTCTCTTTTAATTGTGTTTGTTTTATGTAGTTAAATTCTAAATTAGCACCATTTGTATATAAGTTTTCTTATTAATTAAATTTATGTTGTTTGGTAAAGTTCTAGTTAATTGTTGAGTGTTTGCAAGGAAATGTGTGTATTTTCTTTTTATTCACTATGCTGGAGTTTCTGAGTAGCATTTTGATGAAAACCAATGTTGGAGCATACGACTTGCATGGTTTCCAGTCATAGTCGATCATATTTGGGGACCACTTCCAGAAAAGAATCAAGAACTTTGCAGATTCTGTCTAAAGGGGAGGACAAGTGGCGCCCGATAATTTGTGCCATCACTCGAGGGTAAATCAAGGAAGCCAAGTTATGTGGATTAAGTGGAAAATCCTTGACAAAAAGGAGAAAAAAGGGTGCAGACAAAAAGTGAGATACGCAATCCACACCGCACACACTCAGAGTTTGAGGGAGAATTCTTTGGAGAAGATGCCGGAGTTCTCCCTACGAATGGAGAGATCAACTGATTCCAAGAAGGATTCCATTGGTTTAAATGTTTTAAGCTTATTTTGTAAAAGACAATGAGTAGGATGATGCATATTTACATTTTATCATTTATTTATAATTTCATTATGAACTAATTTTGCAGTACTTAGATTGTAGGCCATTTCATGCCTTGAATATATGAGAATGCTAAGGTATAACATGTTTCAAAATTTGAACTAGATCTATTATATATACAATTTGCTGCATGGCAGTGTTTTTGAGTTATTTCACCTTGTTTAGTATGAAAAGATAGGTTAGGAAGAGAGATCGTTGTTCGACCGTACTTGTTGTGTAGAAATATGAAGAAGTATGCCTCACGAATGCAACGTCTGTTCTGCTCTGTACATTTGATGACCAATTTATGCATAAGCATATGATAAATAGTAAAATATTGTAGTTTTAGTAGAGAGACAATTTGTTTAGCATATTCAAGTGAGTTTTGTGGTTCAGAAGTCATGCCAGACCTATGCTAAAGCATATAGGACTAGATTTTGAAGGTCAATAACTCAAGTGCGTTTATCTTATCTATTTATTCGAGTTTGTTTTCTAGCAATGGTTTATTTTTGAGAGAGAAGTTACAGTTAATTTTAATCTTACTTTAATACTTAGGTTTATTGCTTTTGGATTTCATAAGATTTAAACAAATAATAAAAATTTGCCAGCAATATTGAGTGCATGGCCAACTACACTCTCTAGGGTTTGATATCCGGTCTCCTAAACTATATTACTTGTATGACTGTGTATACTTGCACATTGTCCAGTCTTATTAACAGACAACAACTATGGACTGTATACTCACACTAGTGTTTTTGAACAAAAATCTTAAGTTCATCAAAAGACTTCGGTAGCGTGGTAAGTTTGAAGTTATGTTTGACATCACTATCGATTTGACCACCCATTAATGTGTACCCATCAATAAATGGAATGAGTGATTCCACATGTTCACACACTGAACAAACCTCATCCAATTTGTATTTTACAATGCGCTTAATAAGACTTGATTTGACTTGTCATTCAAGACTGCCATATGCAATATCAAGATGCCACATAATATCATGAACATACCACACATCACTATAACAATGGCGTAACGCATCCAAAAAACCACCAAGGATATAATTCCAGACCATGTTATTTTACCATTTCAACATGTTGAACTTTGCACGTTTGTCATTGAAAGATGCAATTGTCGGCAGACTTGGGCAGAGAGTACTTAAAACAAATAAGTGACCGAAAGTTTCTAGTAACTTGACAATGTCACTTTTGCACCAAAGAAAATTAGACCAATCAATGAGTTGTGTCCATATTATTGATGACCGAAATAGTAATATAAATTTTTGGAAAACAAAAGTGGAATTAAGTAAGAAAATAGAAATTCAATGTAACCTTTAGATAAATCAATTACAATTGTTTCTCCAATAGCCCAAGTAAATTTACCTCAAGCTACTTGAGTAGATGTTTACGACAAACAAGTTAAATAGGTCTAACTAGACCCTTCAATTTCAGACCATGCCTAGTATTTCTAGCAAATGAAATTAACTTTACAGATAACTAAGACCATGTTCACTAATATTGAGTGGGGATATCAATTACGAGATATATTCAAGCAAAATCTTGGACAGTTAACCACAACCCTAACTCCGCACTGGGAAATTGAGCGATTTAGAATACATCCTAGAACTATGATGCATGCCCTTTCATGTGCTTCATTTTCTCAATTAATTTAATTTTAGAGCACTTGTGAAAGTTATCTCAATGTAAGCTACTTGAGTTGACATTATCTCAGAGGCTTGCACTGCTAATCTTAAATTAATTGTTTTATTTAGAAGTCTCATCGTTTAGAGCTTGCAAGAGGTGCTCTCACGCAAGCTACTTGAGTAGACATTTGAGATTTGAATTCTCTTGATTCTAAGTGAAACCATATTTGTGGAGGTCATATGATTTAAATTTAAAATTAAAATCCACTTTAGTATTTTTAATTCTAAAAAAAATGCGCACACATTATTTTATGTCACCATAAATTATGCCACTTCGTAAATTCCATGATAAATTATTTCGAACTAGGAATTTCAGACATAATTTAAAACATAAAGTAAAGCACATAAGACAAACTAAATAAATAATTATGCTTTAATAGTAAATAATAAAGTGGTAGCAAACTTTTCCATTATTTACTAGTGCGCATGTAATAAATCACATCATATGAGAATAATCACATCATATTAAAAGATTTAATTTGACACAAATGTTCAAACTGGGCTCCAAAACATTGAAATCATAAAATGGGCTGGAAACTTGAGATCGTGCAGGGAATTAAGGTTTAAGCTCCGTATATCTAATTACACATACATTGGGGCCATCGCCTGGTCACAGGCCCGTAGCAACATAAACCCAAATTCGATTAAAAACCCTAGCTACCACCCTGCTTAGCGGCCACTTTCACTTCTGCCACCACTTACCAGAGCCACGCCGGTCTGTGACATCTTCCTGCGATTGTCACAGTCGTGCCCCACTTCTGGATCTAAATGCGCGACATTGTAGTGCGCGTAGCCTTGCTGCGCTGACTTCCCACCGCTGCCCGCGGCCCTGGTCCTCGCGACGCTTCTATCAACCACCTCCCACATCGCCAATCATCCCGACCATTGTGCAGGGGACCATCGGCATCACTGCTTACAGTGATTCTCTGTATGACGTTTGTGATGCGAGAAGGAATCTAAGGGTCATGTGCATATTAGCTTTACGCACTATCGAAGAAAAATAAATTCTTAATATGATTATCGAAGACTATCAATTTAAACACTGAGGAAATAAGCCTGATATAGAGTTAGGTTTATATGTTTCCATATCTTGTACAATTTGAAATCTTAACCCTAATGGGATTTGACAATTATGTGGGCGAGACCAGGGATCAAATACAATAATAAAGTGGACTCTCTTCCATTAACTAATATCATATTCAACATAGAATATTATGTACTTAAATGGAACACCGGTTTGTTTCACAAAGGAAACTGATGCTATCCGATCCCTTTATTACCATGTTATTAGGAACGAGTTTCATTGGCAAATACGTGTCGGGATTGTATTCTAAAAGCATTTATATTTAGTGTGCTTGTTTGATACACTGGTCTTCATAGAAATGATCATAAAGTGTGTAGGATACTACAGAGTATTATATGAATTGTTTGACCTAGCGAGATATAAACAGTATCACGACTGAGATAGTCCCTGGATAGGCTGTCAGTTTAGGCTGCGACACATCAGTTCATTAATGAGCTTATCCTGGCAACTTGATGTGTCGATACATCTTTATGTATTGATGGGATCAAAAGTGAGATGTGTCATTCTAATTGAAATATGAATGAGCCAGATCTCTAGATACTTGTTATGATCTTAAACCTAATGGAAGGCTAAGGGGAATACACAAGTTGACCATATTTTGACTTGTTATGGCGGTGAGTCTTTCATATACTCTTATACCTGCACCATGGGTGTGGCGGTTTGTGTGTGGCCTGCTTAGGCTGGACATGTAGGTAATCATATACGTTCCAGGATGGGGACATTCCCTGATGAGCTCACAATGTTCATTATGCTAAACCTTGCAGGTTGAATTATTTAATTCAGGCTTAAGTGAAAAGGAATTAGTGGTACTAGTTAGGAAATAAAAGATAAATTAATTGTGGAGGATTGTCATAAGCCAAATTAATTAATGAATGTCCGGAACATTAAATATGTGGATCATTCAAGTTTAATGCAACAAGTTCCAAATAACGTGTGATAGGGCGTTTCCAAACGCACTAAAACTGCAAGTGTACAGATCACTGCAGAAGGCAAGTAATAATTTTATCAAACTCAAGGACTACAGGCTCGAAGTATAATCAAGCACTAAAACATAGACACCGTACTACTATCTAGGAGAATCAGAAAATAAAGTTGGTTTATGTAAAAACTCTCAATGATTTAAAAACAAGGTAAAGTAAATGATTGATTTAATTGGTTTTAGAAAATTTAGGAGAAAACAGGATTCCAGGGTAATTCACTTTGAATTATCAAACAACTCTTTATGTAATTCAATCCCAATTTAATTCCCAAAGATGTGAGTTAATCGCAGTTGTGTTATCAGGTGATCCTCTCGGACTCTAAACCATAACATGGAAATAAAAGATCAAATGATTCCTCTCGGACATACAAAAGACTTTTACTCTTGATTAAAAACCGTAGATTTCAAAACCCTTCAAAAGTTCAATTTCCTCTCGGACAATTGTTCTAATAAATCTAATTTATTTGCATCTTAATTGATAACTCAGACCTCTCGGTTCAAAAACTACCAATTCAAATCACAATCAATGGCCAGTATCTCGCAATTAATGAAAATCCCAAAGAAATTAGAACATCAATGGAAAAGGAACATTAAATCACATAAATTGTTGAATGAATAATTACAAAGTTTTAAACCCTAGAATCCATGTATGAACTTAGCAAATCATACTAAGTTTTGGAAAAACAAAAGGATAAAAAGTCACAAGAACAAAAATCATGGAAATTAAAAACCCGTGGTGTCTTCAATCTTCGATTCCTGGAGTGCTCTTCAAGTTCCCCTGCTTTTGCTGTGAATTCTAAGCTCTCTAATGTCGAAAATTGGGAAAAGGAACCCTATTTAGGTTCAGGGACGTCCTATTTATAGTTGGGGCTTTTTAAATCTCCAAAAGATATGGTTTTGGGCTTCAGATTCGTCAGAATACGTCAAATTGTGACAAAATCGGCGGTTTGGACTGCCCAATCGGCGACCGCCGGTTGTGCATGTGGGTCGCCGATCGTGTGCCGAAACTTGGTGTGAAAATCTGCAGAGTCGGCGACACATCTACATGACCGGCGATCGCCGGTTGTGTCATTTAGGTCGCCGATCATGCGCCGTGAGAAATGGCTGGAAAATTGCAATCGGCGACCCATCTACATGACCGGCGATCGCCGGTTGTGTCATTTGGGTCGCCGATTTCGTCTCGAACACGATTTTGGCAAACTCTTCAGTATTTTCTGACTCTTTCCTCTTCCCAGTGCAAGCTAGCACTGAGTAGCTCCCCTGATACTTGGTTAATTCTCGTAAACAGCTCAATTGTGCGTGAAATTTGCATAAACAAGCACAAACCAGGCCAAACGTAATATTTCCTTAAAGAAAATGAATAATGCATGAAAACACCACGTAATAGCCCAATCTAAGGTCAAAAGTGAGCAAATCCACATCAGTAAAATGCACAAAGTGAGTGTTTATCAACGTGGTAATAAAGGGGTGAGTAAATATTGTTTTCGTGGTGTAGGTAAAACAATGTTTTATTAATTAATTATGTTCTAGGGAGTTATTTAATAAGGAGGGCCCACTTTATTATTTGCATGATCTGGTCTGACCCACAAACTGCTCAGAGCCAATTATTATTACAGTTTTCCTAACCCTAATACTATATAAACCCCTTCTCTCTATCAGATCATTATGGATTACACACACCATATAGAATTCAATACGGCAGTACAAAATTGAGAGGAAAAGAAAGAGAGGGGCGACGGGCTAATCAAGAAGGGAGAAAGTGATTGATTACTCCGGTCTTCTGATTCAACTCGGTAGCGTATCGTCACCAGATTCCCGAGGAGCAAGGTAACAAATCAGAAGATCAGATCTTTTGGAGCACAATAGCATTGATCAAGATCTTTACATTCGGAATCAATCGCTATCGCAATCTCCGATCCAGATCTAGAGATTAGAAGCTGGAGTTCAGCTATTCCATAAACCCATCGTCTACAATTAAATATTAGGAGCATGCATAGACTTTGCATGGTTTATTCGATCTGATTTATTTTTGATACCCTAAAAACGATCCAAACGACTAAAGCAATAAATGACAACTCACGCTTTCTATTGTAGACTCAGTTCCTATAGTACGATCAACATATTTAAGGTTACAAACATTCATTAATTAATTTAGCATATGACAATATATTTAATCTCTTTTAATTCCTGACTTGTACCTTTTCTCATCCATTCTTCACTTATCCCTGAATCAAAAGATTAAGCATGTAGGACTTTTGCATAAAGAAACATCGTGAGCTAATCACGGAATATCCCCATGCTACATGGATGTGATTACCTACATGTTTGACCTAAGTAGGCCACACACAGACTGCCAACACCCAATAAGCAAATATAGAGTATGTGTAAGACTCGCCACCCTTGCATGTCAGACTATTTTCAACGTGTGCATGCCCCTGGCCTTCTATTAGGTTTAAGATCAAGAGCAAGCATATTAGAGATCTTGGAATGTTCAAATGTTAATGTGAACAACACATCTCACTATTGATCCTATAAATACTTAATGACGTACCGAGTTCTTCTTTTTCCGACATCAATAAAAAATCTTTGTCGTATGTGGGCTTTTCCAATTATTTTATTGTTAAGTATAGTCATGATTTTTCAATTAATCTGTCTATTCAACAAATAAATAGCAGTTCTATCATCCAATATGTATGGTCTTGGACACTCGATAATGATTTTTCTTTAGAATTTGGCTGCTTGATCGATCTACTTACTTCTATTATGTCAATGTTAATCACTACTATTGAAATCATGGTTTTTATTTATAGTGATAATTATATGGCTCACGATCAAGGATACATCAAATTACTAGGATAAGGGACTTATTGACTAATATGATGTAATCTAAACAAACATATTATCATGGAATTGTGTCAATTGTGGCTTAATTTATATTTTTCTAGGTTAAAAGACTCATATGACCTTCTTGTTATCGATACACATGCGATCATCCCTATTCACGAGATAATACGATATAATTGTTTTGCATTATATGCTATTTAATCAGAAGGACCATTGTTGATGTATAACATGTAGGAAACACATTATATAAACTCATTATTGTTACAGATAAACTCGAAGGTTTACTCACTTATTATTTTTATTTATATTATTTTATGCAGTCTAAGTTAGATTATTATTATATTTTACGCATGAGTCTATATTACTAGGTATTTAGCTTGTGGTGGTTGATTTTACTGGAAAATAGGTGAAATTAGGAGAAAAGTGTACAATTTTGGAGGAAATCCATAGGATGACACTCTATTTCGACCGACGTGGGGCATTCAGATCGAAATATCCATTTCAATCGACGTGTGGCTTTCATATCAACTCAGCAATATCAATCGATGTAGGGCATGTCGATCAAAATGGGCATATCGATCGACATAGAGACCAAAAAGGTAATTCAAACTCAAATTCGGAGTTGTTGATATTTTAAGCCCTACATGTTTTGAGATACACATCCACCATTTTAAATACCTTGAATTTTTTTTAAGGATATTTCATTCAACATTTGAGTTTTTAGAGTTGGAGAATAAAACGATATTTATTTTCTTGTAAGTTTTTATTATTCAGTTTAATAGTATGTCTTCTGTGTTTCTTTCCATCATGAGAAGCTAGAAACCCTTGTGGGTTCTAGAATATATTAAACAATCATGAATGCTTGTTATATTAAAAACTCAAATACTTGCAAGATTTAATTTCCTTGTTTAAATAATTTGATCTAGATTGAATGAAGGATCGAGAGATGAAATTGAATCTAGGTTTATAGTTATCAATTTATAGTCTAAGAGGTGAAAATTGGTTATAGGAAAATGATAATTAATGCAATTGTTTTCTGTCTAAAAAAAGAATTAACTGTAGGGATTAAAACATGAGGTTTTCATAAGATTTATCAAAATTGTGTTCTTGAGACCGAGAGGAGATAGTCACATATTAGTAATCCATATTATAATTGCCCTACACAGGAATTATAATAATATGATCTTATTTCCCACCTGTTGCAAATATCAAATTATGAGTTGATTGATTTATGCATGTATTCCAATTGGTTGTTTTCCCCAGAATCTGGGCCTTTAAATTTTCTTTTCAAAACCCTTTAATTTGAAAACCAAAATAAATTTTTCTATTTACTCAAACAATGAATTTTAAAATTCTAATTAGTATATATGATATTTTCAACATACAATTCCCTGTGTTCGAAAACCTTCAGGTTATATTAATTTATTTCCCACTTTCTCTGCAACTAATAAGTTGTTTTTCATAGTGATCAAATCAGCGCCGTTGCTGGGAAATTGATAAATTCTATCCTGTTATTAATTTGTTTTGAGATTTAGTGGATTGAGTTTTATTTTGATTTTTTTCATGTGCGTGCGTGTGATTTTAGCTCGGTCTCTGTTTCAATCGAAGTTTCTCACATCAATCGACATAGACAGATTTCCCACATAGATTGCAACGCTGCATGTCGGTCGATGCCAAACAAATTCCTGCATTGTTCATTCCTTAGGTTGTGTATGAAAAAATGAGCTTAGGGCAACCCACATGAAGTGATTGACCCCCGAGATTGAGGCAACAACTAGAAAAAAAAACATTAAGAAAGGAAAGAAAAAATAAGGTGAAAACAAATCAGTAGTTGAGATGGAGCATATTCAGAATCCTCTGAATAATGAAAACCCGCCAAATGAGGAGAATCCCAATCCCCAGCCTGAGGGATTGCAGATGACGACTGAGCATGCATTCTTACATATTCAGGAGTTTAACAAGATGAAGGATCGGATGATAGAATTGATGGAGGAAAGAAAGGTTGGACAAGGCAACATGAAGCAGCAATAAATAGTGCTTCATCCATATTAATTGGAGGATGAGGAACCAAATGCAGTGGAGAGAAAGTATTGGCTACGATATGTGCATAAAATGCCCTATATTTTGATGTTTGTGCATGCATGTTTGTGTCCATTTTACTCCCATATCATATGCTTTTTGCATGTTTTTGTTGTGTTTTCGTGTTTTGTGTGGTTTGGATTGTGTAGGATAGGTTTGGAGCATAATTCATCATTTTTGGCTAAGTTTTGGTGGAAAATTGACCGATCCAAGTTGCAAGTGTTGTGAGTATCAACCGGGATGAGCATCGGATAAGCAGGGAGGATTTCAGAGAAGAATTTCGATCGATCCAGTTTTGGATCGAACGATCTTGGCAGTCCAAAGAGAGGATCGGCCGATCCCTGCTATGCTCGATCGATTTGGCCATTTAAGAGCCAAAATTCAGTTGATCCTGCTCCAAACGGGACGATCCTAAATGGGCTGTTTTGGCGGTTATTAAGTTTTAGACCATCCCGGGCGATCCAAATTCAGACGGGGCGATCTGGGGCTCTGCCAACTCAATATAAAAGCTGGGAAATTGAAATTGGAAGGGACTACTGTGGACTTTTGAAAACTTTAGGCAAAATTTATATATTTTCTCTCCTAAATTACAGATCCTATCCTTCTCTAACACCAATTCAAGGTATCCGAGAGCTAATCCACTACAACTTGGTGAAGGATTGAAGACTAGAGGGGTAGATCAAGAAGAAGGAAATCCATTTGGGGAAGAAATCATTTACTACCTATCATTTGTAATGGATCTATTTCAATTTTATATTGTATTGAGATGATTGAGAGGTATGTTGTTCTAATTCCATTTGGATGTTGATTTGAACAAGGTTGTGTGAAGATTAGATTGGATCATTATATGTTTACTTCCCTCTTTTAGATTAAAGCATGCTAGAGCTAGTTCTTATTCAAATTTATGTAGGTAAGAGCCAATCATTTTGATAATTGACACTAAAATTGCAGTCAATGCGCAGATTGGTGTGTCGCAAATAGCATGTCCTCGTATGTATCTCGATCCAATCCATGTGCGGAGGAAGTGCATAAGTCTAGAATTCATGTGCCTTTTGAAGTGATTTAGGGATTGATAACGTAGAGGTTTGAGATTCCTAATTTTATCAACGGTCGATTTGCCGGTAGAAATGGAATTGGCTAGATTAGAGTGAATTGATCATATCTTGAGGGACTAAAATGTGTTTGCATCAATGCTCAACTGAATTGGATCACAACTAAATTAATTTCAACACCGTACCTTTCTCGATTGAGTGTTTGTTTGTCTTGTTCTACCATTTTGTGGAAGAAATAAAAGTGATTGTCTTGAGATTGAAAGATGATGATTGTTGGTTTAATTCATAGCTTTGTATATGTTGTTAGCTTAGGTTTAATTTGAATGCCTAGATTGTTAGAAATTACTCAACTATTTTTTTTGCCTAGCTATTAGACTTTGCAATAGTATCTCGATACTCTAGTGGGCGAAGGAAGTAGTACTCGAATTGGTAATTTTTATTCTTGCATTGCATTAGGAATTCCATTGAGTTTTTAGTGTGATCATGTTTTGTGGCCTAGTGTAAGGTGTTTACTTTGATCACTGTTCGCCTTTCATATCTTTGACCCCCATAAAATGACCTATATTTTGATTTTTGTGCATACATGTTTGTGTCCATTTTACTCCCATATCATATGCTTTTTGTTTGTTATTGTTGTGTTTTCTTGTTTTGTGTGGTTTGGATTGTGTAGGATAGGTTTGGAGCATAATTCATCATTTTTGGCTAAGTTTTGGTGGAAAATTGACCAATCTGAGTTGCAAGTGTTGTGAGGATCGACTGGGATGAGCAGGGGAGCAATAGGGAGGATTTCAGAGAAGAATTTCGACCGATCCAATTTTGGATCGACCGATCTTGCCAGTCCAGAGCAAGGATCGGTCGATCCCTGCTATGCTCCACCGATCTAGCCATTTCAGAGCCAAATTTTTGTCGATCCTAATCCAAATGGGGCAATCCTGAACGGGCTGTTTTGGCGGTTATTCAATTTTAGACCATCCCGAGCGATCCGAATTCAGATGGGGCGATCTGGGGCGCTGCGACCTAAATATAAAAGCTGGGAAATCAAAATTAGAAGGGACTGCTTCAGACTTTTGATAACATTAGGCAAAATTTAAATATTTTCTCTCCTAAATTCCAGATCCCATCCTTCTCTAACACCAATTCAAGGTATCCGAGAGCTAATCCACTACAACTTGGTGAAGGATTAAAGACTAGATGGGTAGCTCAAGAAAAAGGAAATCCAATTGGGGAAGAATTCATTTACTACCTATAATTTGTAATGGATCTATTTCAATTTTACTTTGTATTGAGACAGTTGAGAGGTATGTTGTTCTAATTCCATTTGGGTGTTGATTTCAACAAGGTTGTGAGAACATTAGGTTGGATAATTGTATGTTTACTTCCTTCTATAAGATTAAAACATGCTAGAGCTAGTTCTTATTCAAATTGATGTCGGTAAAAAGCCAATCATTTTGATAATTGACACTAAAATTGCAGCCAATACGCGGATTGGTGTGTCGCGAATAGCATTTCTTCATATGTATCTCGATCCAATCCATGTGCATAGGTCTAGAAGAGCATTCCTGTTTACCGAGCTTTTTCGGAAGCTAGACTCTCTCATTTCTCTTGAACATTTATCCGGTTGTCCTCTGTTATATTGACACAATAATAGCCTTTTGATCCACAATCTATGGGTGCATCTCCCGGTCCTATACTAGTAGTCTTCGCTATTAGAGAAAGTCGATTAACAAATACAATAAGTGCTTCCTCTGAGCTAGATAATATGCATCCATTTTATTCTGATGCATTAGTTTGCCGGCGGTTACTGATGAAAGCTCTGTTACGTGCTATTTCCCTTGGAACATATGCCCTTGGTAACACTTCACGTATCTATGGATCTGAGGAGAGATCCTTTATGAATACATTTCTTTCGAGATACGAAGAATAGCTATCTTTTACAAGATCAGGGAAACCACAGAAAATGAATCTGCTAATGAAGGTTACAGATTCGGTCAAGAGGAAGAAACTTATAATATCGTCGTGAGGCTACCAGCGTAAGATAGGCGAGACCTACTAAGCTGCAGGCTGGGGTGAGGCTATTGACCCACCTGGGTATGTTAATAACCGAAAGGAACCGATGGGGAAAGGCAGATCTAGTGGCGCCTGCCAGTGGAAGGTTTTCTGCGTTCAGTCAATCTACGCAGAGTGAATCGGTCCCTAAGGAACCCCCGAAAGGGCTGCCGTCCGATGGGTACACGAAAGTGACGAAGTTGCTTTGACTACAGAACCATGCCTGTCTCTTGGAGCGAATTGGATGATCGGGCACAGATCCCTCTTGGTCATAGCTAACCTACTTGGTAAATAGTGAATAGTGGTTCGATCGGGATGCCCTGGAAGCTATGGCTCAGTTCATCCTAGAGTAAAGGCTAAGTGCATATGGCACGAAAAGGAAATCCGATTTCAGTAAGAGTTAAAGTAATCTTCTCGACGTGCCTTTAGGAGTGATTTAGGGGTCGATAACATAGCGGTTTGATATTCCTAATTTTATCAACGATCGATTTGCCGGTACAAAGGAATTGGCTAGATTAGAGTGAATTGATCATCTCTTGAGGGATTAAAATGTTTTTGCATCAATGCTCAACTTAATTGGATCACAACTAAATTCATTTCAACATCCTACCTTTCTCGGTTGAGTGTTTGTTTTTCTTGTTCTACCAATTTGTGGAGGAAATTGAAGTGATTGTCTTGAGATTGAAAGATAATGATTGTTGGTTTAATTCATTTATTTGTATATGTTGTTAGCGTAGATTTAATTTAAATGCCTAGATTGATAGAAATCACTCAACGATTGTTTGTTGCCTAGCTATTAGACTTTGCAATAGCATCCCGATAGTCTAGTAGGCGAAGGAAGAAGTACTCGGATTGATAATTTTTATTCTTGCATTTGGAATTCTATTGAGTTTTTAGTGTGATCAGGCTACAGCCCGGTAAAGATGGTTTTTCTGTTGGCATCAAAGCTAATAATTTTGAGTTGGAAACTAGGCTGATATAAACGGTTCAACATAACTAGTTTGGTTGGAGAACCATGGAAGATACTTATGCCTACTTCAGGATGTTTATAGAAATCTTCAATATGGTCAAGTAGAATGGGGTGATCCGAATGAGACTTTCATCATTCCCTTTGAGGGATTAGGAGTGATTGCGATATGTTGGAATAGATCTCAGCACCATCCGGACATGGCAAGAGTTGAGAGCTGAATTCCTCTCCTATTTTTCGCACATATGGTTGTGATTCATAACAAGGCTGCCATCACATAGTTCCTACAAAAGGCTGACGAGTTCCTATTTTTAGCTTGAACCCAATTCAATGATCTTTTGAGTGCTTGCCCGAGCCATTATATCGACACCGAGGAGCAGGCCCACATCTTCTACAATGGGATGAATGAGCACACCAAGGAGCATATGGATACCTCATCTGGAAGGTCTATAATGAGCTAGTGTGCTGAAAATGTCATGATGTTGTTCAGGAAGATGGCTCTACATACTCACCAATGGTTAAATCCAAGATAATACCATGCCAAGGCAGTGGAGAAGATAGAAAGAGAGGACTTCTTTAAGGCAGAGATCAAGAAACTTTGAAGAGACATGGACAAATTGATTGCAAGTGCATCTACGACTGCTGTAACACATGTACAAGTTGATCCCATTGCTGTAGCCAATTATGTGAATTAAGGTGGCTATCAAAATCAGTAATGCCAAGGGGGATACCAACACTACCCTCAGAGAGCTTATCTAGGTTGCTTTTATTCTCTTGAGGGTGCAAAACTTCCTCCACTTGGTTTCAAGGTTCAAAATGGAGAGATAGTAGAGAAGAAGAAAGACGACCTCGATGATCTTTTGGCCGATTCAACAAGGCCTCAGATCATAGGGTTGGAAATTTGGATCAAAAAGTAGCTAGAGCAAACACGAAGGAGAGCCAAATGGGGAAGCATGTGCAAATAATTAGAACTCAAGTTTGCCAGATTTCTACCTCTCTTGGAGTGAAACATAAGCAAGGACAACTTTTGGGCACCACAAAATTGAATCCAGATAACTAGAAGGAGTGCAAAACAGTAACTTTAAGGTCTGAGACAAGTTACCAAGGCCCCAAGATGATTGAGGATGATTTTGGGGGTGATGCAGAGGAAGAACCTATGTGGGATGCCTTTGTTTGGACCAACGAACATTATGCGCTGGTTGATGCAGAGGATCCACACACAGATATATCAAGCTATGTGGACAAGCAGAATCTCAAGAACTCGACCGAGATGCACACATTGACTGATGAACCACATGTCGATCGGCTCTAGTGCCCAAATGTATCGACCAACGCAGCCACAAGTTGTTCAAAAGAAAATGTTGTCCAGGACAGAAGTTCGAAGGAAAAAGAATATCCAATCACTCCTATGGAATTTAACCAAAGGTTTGCTAAGCATAAAACTTGATTAAAATTTTGCCAGATTTGTACAAAAAACTAAAGAAGGTGAGTACCAACTTCCCACTAATAGAAACTTTGAGAGATCCCGGAGTATAAGAAGTATCTTCGAAAGTTGATGAGTGAAAAGAAACAATTCATGGAGAAAACGACTGTCAAGATCCACGAGCAGTGCAACTTGATACTTAAAAATTAGGTACCTATCAAAAGAACCAATCCAGGATGCTTCTCTATCCTAGTTGAGATAGGAGGATGCACTTTTGAGCTAATTTTGAGCGATACTGAGGCTAGTATCAATCTGATACTATAGTCCATCTACAATTGACTCAACATTGGGAAGATGAGGACCACAACGATCATTATGCAAATGGTGGACCACTTTGTGTCGTGCTCAATAGGTATACTAAAAGATGTACACATTTGCATGGGCCATCTAATTTTTTTATCTAGATTTTGTGGTGGCCGACATGAAAGAGGGTCCAACCATGCTTATGATCCTATGAAGTGAGTTTTCGGAAACAATTGTTGCCCTCATTGATTGTTAGAATTGTGAGATCACACTCCAAGGCAATGACAAGATCACCTCGTGACCGATAAGAGCTGAAGATAGTCTGAATGCAACCGGAAAGCTGATGAGAAAACTACTAAGCTTAAATGGGAGCGAGGGAATGAGATGGCAAAATAGTCTAATACACCATCACTTCCCTAGCTCTCTACTGTTATTTGAGATAGAAAGATCGACATGGTGGACGCCAAGGGTCGTCGTGTGTGGACCCTACCTCCTTGATGGTGATTTGAGGTCCCGTCGAGCTACGACGTTAACTAAAGCACTTGTTGGCAGGTAACTGATCACTATTGAAATTACAAATTAATTATAATATAGTGAGAAAATATATTTATAGTAACTTGAAGGTTGTCGAACCCACAGGGACAGTGCAAAGAGAATATTTCATATACTGGACATAGTTTATAAATTCTTTGTTTGAGAAAATCTAAATTTGAGAATAGGGTTTTGTTTTGAGTTTAGAAAATAACCTTGGAATAAAATCAATTAAATAAAAACACAGATTCTAGAGAATTCAATCAATCCAATTAACATGCATGAAATAATCATTCAAAACCCAAATCATTTTATGGTGGAAAATCTGATAATTTGGAATTAATTCCTTGGTTGGGAAATAAAAACCTAGATTACTATTGTGTGACTATCTCCTCTTGGTCTCAAGAACACAACCCTAGCAAATCTAAATAAAGATACATATTAAACCATACAATTGAATCTTCTTTTGAGACAGAAAACAATTATATCAAATTCTATTTTCCTATTATTAATTATCTCCTCTTGGTCTCAAATTAACAACTGACAATCTAATTAAACATTTATCTCTCAATCCTTCGATTAAATTAGATTTTAAGAATAAAAACCATAGAATTTGAATCAGTTAATAAGGGTTGGATTATATTGAATCACAACATGCCAAAAGGATGAAGGAAAATCCTAGAACCTGTTAGGGTTTCTAGCCTGACATACTAAAAGCACAAGTTAACATTAACATGTAAAATTGCATTGAGCATACTTGAATCATATGATTAGGGATTAAACTCTTGAATATCATCAAGTTCCTAAACAATAGTATAAAGATAACTGGAAAAATTAAAGTACTTGAATGCTAAAATAATTAAAGGCTGAAAAATATGGAAAAGATAAAGATAAAAGTTAAAGATGTCTAATTTTTTAGCTATATGTCCTATTTATAGAGGATAAAATTAAGTCTTCGTTAGGTAATAGGCTTGGGAAGGAAAATCTCCAATTTGAGCCAAAATTTGCCTTTCATCTTCGGTGTTAATCAGCAGCACGCATGTCGATCGACATGGCTACCAAATTGATCTCCCCGTCGAGCCTTCCTGTTGATAAAGTTTCATCCCTCGTGTCGGTCGACCCCCGGTGTGTCAATTGACATGAATGTCAATCTCGACTCCAACGCAGCCCGATCCTTCGTCCTTCCTTTGACTTCATTTGATCCTCTCTCTCGACCGACACAGAGATATTTTGGGCCGATTTTCCATCTTCTGACCAACTTTTCATCATTTATTCTCATTTATCCCCAAAATCTACAAAACTGTTGGTCCCTGAGATCAGAGTCGTCGTGGTAACCATAAGATATACGCACGAGGTGCAGCGGAATAGAATTAGCGTTTACTTGTAAATGAGGTATTCTTCACTTGAAGTTATTAATCCGATTTGCTTAAGTTACTTCTTGCAGTTATATTTTAGCAACTCCGTTACTAGGTTACGTTATTGTAGTTCACAAGCAATAAAGCAGTAACCAACAAAAGAACACAAGGTTTATAGTGGTTCGATCAAATGATCTACGTCCACTCCTTAGCCGAATCGCTTAGAGTTTCACTAAGAAAGTATACGGTGTACAAAGAGTTGCCTTCCCTGTAAACCAATCAGCCACCGTCTGGTCTGTCTGCTCTACGGCTATCTTCCGATACTCCGAACCTTTCAGGTGTGGCTCTAGCTGAGTCAAGGGCGCACCTTTGTAAAACTCGCTTTTACCACGTGTGGAAGATTTTACAGACTCTTCCGAACTATCCATGGTTATCGGCTTTAGTGCCCGTACTAATCAATTTCTTCTCATGAAACTGACTGCTGGATACTTTCTATAATGAAAGTGATCCCAATGATTGAAGATTCTTGAATCCTTCAAGAATTCCTCAGATAGGTGTCAGATGTGTGGTGGAACACTCAAGACGTTAATGGCTTTTAAATGTCTCGGTATTATGCCTTTCAACTGAACTGCTCTCAGGGTTTTTATCTCTATTTGGAAACTTTTGTGCGTATGTTTGCATTAGAGAGTGAGCAGCTCCTGCATCTTACTTTGGCTTCCCTTTTTATGGTTGTCTTTTCGAAGTTTGAGTCGGCAGATCCGTTAGACACAACGGATCTTTCTACTTAAATGCAGGTAGCTTTTTACCAACTTTTCTATCTCCGTACAGGCTTTTCTGTCCTACTTCTGATAGATCTAATCTTCGCGTGTTGGTCAGAATGGCGGTGTAGTAGTTGAGATTTGCTTTGTTGTGTCTTTATTGGAATGGGATGCTGGATATCTTCCAGCATACTCCTGGTTTTGATGCGCAGCAAATGTTCTTCTGCTTTTCTGTTTTCGGATTGCTAACGCCTTTAGCAGCCTGTATCGTATTATCAGATGCTGACTCCTCAGCATTCTGCTATCACTTGTTTCCTATTCCTTTCTTGTTCTTTCTAATGTCTGCTGAGATTCTTTCAAGCAACCTATTCTATTACAACTCGATGTTTACCCTATACAGGACATTACATAAGTTGCTAAGCTATGCTAAGGTTCAGCAATGATCGACCTTCTACTAAGGTTTGATCCAACAAAACCTTTTACATTGTGCTCCTAAGGGTAATTTAGGAATATTTTCCCAACAAAAACTAAGCACGACAAGCGTAATATCCTCTATAAATAGTTCATGTTTAATTATTAATCTAAAGCAAATGCAAATGCATGAGAAATCAAAGAAAACAATGTGATAAGTGAGGCAAAATACGAGCTTATCAACTCCCGCAAACTTAAACACATGATCGTCATCAATCAACAAAAAGAATGAATCAATAGTTCAAGTAGAAGAGAAGTGCAATGCCTCACAAGATTCATCACAATCAAACCCAAAAACCCACAAAACACCAACACTTTGTAAGAATCAGGAAATTAGTAAACCATAGAAGACTCACAAGGGAAGTGTTTCACTCATTCTCTCAAGTGTTTAGGATAATATGAGATCACACAAGTCATGCAAATCAGGATCTACCATAGTCTTGCAAATATTCTAATTCTCCAGTGCAAATATGTGTACATAAGTCTAAGATCATAAAGGACTTTATTCAAGGTTGTAATGTAGGCTTTTTAGTGAAAGGTAGGGAAATATATGGCCAAATGACTAAAATCAATTGAGTTGATCACACTCAACCAATATAAACCACCATCTATCAATTTATACCTCTCTCCTTAGATTTTTTATTACAAACCAAGGCGCTTTTTTTTATAACTCCTTTTATGCTCTTAATATAATTTTATTTGATGAATTTGAGCTTATAAGGATACTCAAACACAACTATATATTTTTTCTTTTTTTATTTCTTTTCTAGAGCCCAAACTTCTTTTGTTTTCACCCTTCTAATAATCTCTTATCATCCTCAAACAATCCCAAACCCACTCTCATAGACAAGAGTGATCCTCCTATCATATTTTTCTACTGATAAAAAAAAAAAGAAAAACACATAGGCTCAAAAGAGTTGACTAGGGATAATTGTTCAAATAGGACAACGTATAGGATATAGGCTAAACAAAGATGACCTAAAATCATTTCCTAAACTTGTGCACACTTTTGTCTCATAGCAGAAACAAAACAAGTTCTAGAGGTACTCAATAATGTAGACACACTCACATTCAAAATAAAGCTCAAATCTCACAATAGGGATAATAATTTCTTCTATAATAAACATCAAATCCAACTCAAAACATCATGCCAATGCAAGTTTCAAATTGAGTAATCATGTGGTTTTCTCCATTCATCGACATTCTCAACTACTATCACAATAATCTCACACCAATGTCAATCAATTCAAATCTCGCCTTTTTGCTAGGGTACTATCATAGCTTCGCAAATCTTCTCACAAAATCACAAAACATTTTCAAATTATGCAAATTTTTTTAACTAGGAATAAATTTAAACAACAGAAAATAATAAATAAATGGGAAGAAAAATTGCTTCAACTCCTAGTCTTCCTCCCCCAAAACGTTTTCAATTGACAGAGGGAATAAGTTTGAAAATCAGACTAGGGTTTGAAACAGTACCTCAATGTTGGTCTCAAACACCAACTTTTTATCTTTTAGAGCACTCGAGCGATAGGGATTTGTGTCTGCTGGCACTGCGTGTCGATCGACTTGGAGCCTTCTTTGTCGATCCGCCTTTGGGTCGAAGTGTACCAAATTGATCCCTTTGTGTCGATCGACACCTTGTGTGTTGATCGATACAAAGGCTCCGAAATTTTTATTTTTTTTGATTTTTTAAGAGAACAAAAATAGACAAACACAAAAATTAAAGAAAAACAAAAAGAAAGCAATAAGGATTATGGGTTACCTCCCATTAATTGCCTTAGTTGTTGTCGTGGCTCGACGATACTTCTCCTCAGTAGTCGAGTCCAACTCGCCGCCCTCTTGCATCAACCATGTAAACCATCCGATCACGAACGACAGTAGTGAGCTCGGAAGGAAATGGTGTAATTGGCCATTTTGCCATCTCGTTTCCTCACTCCCATTTGATCTCGGCGACTTCTTGATGGATATATATACTGAATGCATTATGATTGGTATATAATGTACAATTTCAATTGGTTAACATACCGGGAATCATAAATGTTGTATGTTCATCTCCTATCTGAATTAACAAACATGCATCGCAAACACTTCTATCCTCTTATCTCGTCAATAGGGACATCATACGGTGTGTAGTAGATCACGGAAGATCGTATGGATCGTCTGACCTAGCGATTTATAAATGGTTATCACAGCTAAGACAGTCCCAGGATAGACTGTCGGTGTCGGCTGCAGCATACGCGGTAATAAGCATCTTATCTTGGATGGTTTGGTATGCTGGTGTGGGGGTACGCATTGATAAGAACCTAAGTTAAGATCGATTCCTTTATCTAAGATTAAAGGAATCTAGATTTTGATGGCTTGATTAGATCCTAAACCTATATGAAGGTACGAAAGTATATACAGATTGTGTATCACTTTGAGTTGCTGTGAAAGGCTCTTGTTGGGCTTGTATATCAATATCTTGGGTGATAGTAGTTTGTGTATGACTGTCTGGTACCAGAACTAGGTAACCACATCCAGTATAGGATGGTGACATTCCCTGAGCTGCTCAAAAGGTTCATTATGCTAAAGTCCTGCAGGCTGATTAAGTTCAAGCATAAGTGAAAATGGTTGAGTGGATTGACTCAGGAATATAAGATGTTAATTAATTAAATGGCTTGTGAGAGCCTAAATTAGTTAACGAATGTCTGCAACCTTAAATGTGGGGATATACGAAGCCTATGCAACTTGTCCCTCACAACGTGGTAGCAAATAGGTAGGACAATATTGATTTTGGTGGAATGAATCAATATTAATTAATTAATTATATTCTGGGTTGAATATGAGGATTTATTGATTGATAGGCCTTATTTGCTATTTGCATTTTGGTCCATGGTCTGGCCCATGATAACTCTGGCCCATTAGAAGTCCTGAATTTCCTATAAATAGGCTCCAGTTTCTCAGATCGCAACACACCAAAAGATCATAAGTTACAAAACAAGAAAACCAGTATTTGGGAGTTGTGTGTGATCGACTAGATTAGAAAAAATGAGGAGGAATTTCTGCATCTGAACCGGCAAGGAATCCGAAGGAAATCTTTACCAGACATTCGGATTGGATTTGGGATACAGATAAGAAGATCAAATCAGGAGGATCATTTTTTTCTTATCTCTCTCTCTTTGTTTTCGAATTTAACTTGTTTAATTTCATAGATTTAATTCCTTAATCTATTAGGAATAAATCCTAGTGCGCAAGAACGAGGATCGGAGATCAAATCTCTGCGCAATACGTTCTTCAGGATCTACAATCCAGATATTTTGTAAAACCCCCTTATGCATAATCAATAGGAGCATACTAGGATTAATCATAGGCATATCAATTTTTTTTTATTCTAATTAACGATTTGGGCTAATGGATGAAGTGATTCGATTCACAAATCCCTTCAATTGGTATCAGAGCCAGATTAATTAATTGTCTCTATCGGAAAAACTAAAGTTGCCTATGATTATGCATGATTATTATTATTGAATTGTTATGCATGAATGATTTTTGGATTGTATGTGTTTTTGTTCCTCGTGGTTCTCGGGTTAATCCGTCCCTTTATAAAGTTCATTTTTCACCCACAAGACTAATCCGTGGTTACATTTAAATTTCAAATCTATTAGGATGATTTCCCCTATAATTTTCAAATTAAAATTCTAAAACAAGACGAAGAACACGAAGAACATAAAGATTACAAAGAACAGATGATTGCGCGATGAATTGTGACAGGGCATGATGGTGCCGGCGCAAAGGATGTGTGCGATGGTCGTGAAGCGGCAAACCTACACCAGTTGCAGACGTAGCGGCCGGCCGAGGCCTGGAGCAGCCAGCACAGTAGCACGCGGTGGAACCCTAACTTCCGCGTAGCCGCACTCAGCAGGCAGCAGCCCACGCTCAAGCATGGTCATGGCGGTGCCATGCAGTTATGGTAGGTGGCAGCGAGGACCGGGGGAGAGCATGGCTGGCGCGCGCAGCGCGGCGGAACCTAGATTCCATGTGCGCGTGCTTCGGCCGCATCACTGTGTAAATGTTGGCGGCTCTCTCTCGCTCGTCGATTGGTGATTGTGGAGGCCAAGCAGGATGGTGGCGCACGTGCGGAATGTGGCAGCGAGCAGCAGCCGGCGGTGGCGGTGGGGCTGTGCGAGGGTGCGCGCTCACGGCGGAGCCCTAGGCTCCCTGCGCGTGTGGGACCTCTGCGAGCTCACACACATCGTAGCAGTGCTCTCTCCCTCCAGTGAATGTCATCAATGCTGCACCTGCTCTGGATGGGGATTGATGGTTATGGTGGTGGTCGCGGTTAATGGCGGCGCAAACCATAGGGTTTGTGCCCACGGCTCTGCGCGAACACCGGCGCACCTTTGCACGCCGTTCTCCGACGAGGTAGCGGCCCTGGAAAGTAGAGAAGAATGAGGCCGTTGTGGCCTACATTGGCGCTGACCAGGGAGCTCCTGCGTAAACGTCTGCACGTGTAGCTTGTGTATGGAGTTTTCATAAGTTCTCTAGTGATTGAATTAAACGAGACAACCTTATTACGAAAGATGAGGTTGTGTCCTAGTAGATCTTTATATGGGAGGCTTGGCTTTGGTGGTATGCTAGCTTAGATATTGTCCAGAGCATAACTCATTTGTGATGTCCCAGCTCAGTAGGATAATACGGTCTTAAGTTAGTCTCCAATTATTAATTCCATTGGTCTAAGGAACCCTGACATGGATTGGAATAAAAGGACTGGAATATAAAGATGCAGTCTAGTTAAGTGTTTTGTTTTAAACGTCCACATGTGTGGCTTGCAATAGTAATACTTAGGCAAATTGGAGGAAGCATTAATATTGATTTATCATAAAGTTTCAATATTTATTTGTTTCAACTGTTTGCGATTATCTTTTAATTTCTGCTGTAATTTAATATTTTCTGACATGTCTACTGCTCATATTGTTAACAACCTCTTAACACTGAACCCTTTAACTGGTTCAAATTTTCCTGAGTGGAAGTAATTTCTTCATCAACGTA
Source organism: Plectranthus barbatus (assembly GCA_026898455.1). Classification (NCBI taxonomy): domain Eukaryota; kingdom Viridiplantae; phylum Streptophyta; class Magnoliopsida; order Lamiales; family Lamiaceae; genus Plectranthus; species Plectranthus barbatus. Next base: position 529,594 of record JAPKLW010000350.1, read on the forward strand.
CTCGATACATCAAAACATGCCTATGCACTTTACATGGACCCACTATCTCCTCGATTTTAGTAAGGTTGAGGTTATGAGCGACAATCATATGACAAATGGAAAGCTTCTGATGATTTTGCTTACTTTTTCATCATGAACAATCTGTATAGAATAAAAGCTCAAATATAGGAAATTCCAAATATCTATTGAGATCTGGAGGGACCTTGTGAAAGTATATAGGAAGGTGCGACGAACTATTAGTTATGATATTGTGAAGGAACTTATTTCCAAGAAGATGACTGAGGGCAGATCTTTAGTTCTGCATTTCGTCAGTATGATGAGGATCATGAGAAAGTATAGAAAGAGAGGTGGACGAATTAATAGTCGGACGGAAATAAATATCATCCTGAACTCTCTCTCTTTGTTGCTTTTGATGATTTCATCAAGTCTCTTGCTAGCAGGTGTGAGTTTTCTCTTGTTGAGTTACTCAAGGCCCTGATGCAAGAGGAATCTGACATGCTGGCATTTGAGTTTGCTTTAACTTTGTCAGCTCTTGAAAAGGCAGTTGCTGAAGTAAAAGAAATGCTTGAAAGGTGAGATGAAGAAGATAAGGTAGAAGTCATCACCAGACCATGCAAACGCAAGCGAAGTGAAGTAAATTGTCTAGTGCCTAGCATGGGTAGACAAGGTATGTCATGTGCATTTATAACGAAAACATGTTTAGCATCGGTTTCTACCTATTCATGGGTAGTGGATACTGGAGCTACCAATATTGTTTGTTATACATTCAGGGGTTCATGCCGACAAGTCAGCTGAAAAAAATATGTGTCGTTGTTTGGAGATTTTACTTTTTATGCTTTGAAAACAATATTTTGATTTGAGAGATGTTTTATATGTTCCTTTGTTTCGGCGGAACTTAATTTCAGTTTCCAAGTTATTTAATGATGGATTTTCAATTATTTTTGATAAAGGAGTTTCTATCATTGGGAATAATGGTGTTATTTGTCATGGCAAACTGATTGACTCTCTCTATATCATTAATTGTATGCATAAATCTTCCGTGAATGTTGTGAACTCATCCGAAAATAATAATAATCATTTAAAAAGAAAGTTTTCTTCTGATGAGGATCAAACATATCTTTGGCACATGAGACTAAGTCACATCAAACTTAAGAGGATCAAAAGACTAGCGAATGATTGGCTCTAGGAATCTTTCCAAGTGGGTGTCACATCAAGTCTGTGAATCTTGTATAGAGGGAAAGATGACGACCAGGCCTTTTAAGGCAAGTCAGTCTCAAGCAGAAGATGTGTTAGAGTTGATCCACTCTTACTTATGTGGACTGCTGTCCACGCAAGCTCATGGAGGTTATGAGTACTTCATCACGTTCATTGACGATTACTCAAGGTTTGGATATGTATATTTCTTCGCTACAATTCTGAATGTTTTGAGAAATTCTAAGAATTCAGGACTGCGGTAGAGAAGAAGCTAGGAAAAACTATCAAGATAATACGATCGGATCATGGTGGGGAATGCCTCAGTAATAATTTCTTGCAGTACCTGTAAGATAATGGGATTACGTCTCAATGGAATGCACTAGGAACCCCTCAACAAAATGGTGTAGCAGAAATAAGATACATGACTCTTTTTCAAATGGTTAGGTCCATGATGAGTTATGCAAGCTTGCCAATTTTATTTTGGGGATATGCCTTAGAGACATCGACCTATTTGCTTAACCTGGTACTTTCTAAATCAGTTCCTAAAACACCTCTAGAACTCTGATATTGGCGAAAGCCAAGTTTAACCAGAATGAGGGTTTGGGGTTGTCCATCGTATGTGCTGACAAATGAACCTAATAAATTAGAAAGTAGGTGTAAGCTGATGTTGTTTGTAGAATATCCCAGGCAAATGAAAGGTGGTTACTTTTATTATACTGAGAATCAGAAAGTGGTTGTAAGTCCTAACGCAAGATTCTTGCAGAACGAATATGTAAGAAACCACAGATCCAAGAGTGAAATTACCTTCCATGAGCTCGAAGATCTTGAAGAGATTCCATCAGGAAAGCCCAATGTGATGGTAAGTACACCTGTAATAGGTGAGGGAATACCAAAACTGCCATCAATGCAAGGTATGGGACCAACGAGTACTGTGCCAACTACTGACACGGCTCAGATGCCTCGTCGTAGTGCGAGGGTTGTTTGGTTGATACTGGAAAGTGGACTAGATGATACCAACCCCAAGATGTACGATAAGGCAGTATCTTCTAAAGATGCGGAAAAATGGCTGATCGCCATAGATTCGGAGATAGAATCCATAACGGCTATGGATGTATACCAGAAAATAGATTTGCTAGATGGCTATCGAGCCATACAGTGCAAATGGGTATACAAAGAACGAAAGGAGCGAATGGAGAAATTATAGCTTCCAAAGCAAGGTTGGTTGCGAAGGGTTATAGTTAGAAAGAAGATGTAGACTATGACGAGACCTTCTCACCGGTAACCATGCTTAAGTCCATTTGAATACTCGTAGCCATATCAACACATATGGACCTAGTGATCTGACAGATGGATGTCTAAACCGCGTTTCTAAAATGGTACCTTGAAGAAGGTCGAGACATCTATATGCCATAGCCAGAAAAGATACGTGTGGAAAGGCGAAGAGCATTTGATCTGGAAGCTCAAGAAGTCACTATATGGACTCATGAAAACTTCACGGTCATGGAATCTATGTTTTGATGAAGTGATCAAATCTGATAGATTTTCACAATGTTCAAACGAGAGTTGTGTGTACCGTCTATGTGTCAGCGGAAGCGTGGTGTTTTTTTTCTCTTTTTGTAGATGATATTCTCCTAATTGGTGACAATGTGGAAGTATTGTCGCGCATAAAGGGGTGGTTATCCGAAAAGTTTCATATGAAGGACCTTGGGGAGGCTAGATACTGTCACAACCCGAAACGGGGCTCATGCGACAGTCACGCAAGTTGATAAACATGCTTAAGAGATATTTAAGAAAATCATAACTAAACAATGAAAACAACAAATCATTAAGGGCAGGAACGAGCATTTAGGCACCAATAGTATTCAATCACCAAGTATATGAAACAAATAATGAAACTTGTGATCACAATAGATAATGAATGATATGATTAGCCAAGAAGTTCGATAGAATAAATGGTAAGAGCTAGCTATGAGACGACAAGATACAATGGAAAGAGTATAAGGAATTCAAGGAACTAATAGGTAGGTTCAAGCATATGAGATAAATCACGACATCGAATCAACATCAGCCCATAATTAAAATAAGAGGGTCGACTCAATACTAAATCAACAACTCATACTTCAAGAACCGATTCATAACCCAACTAATAACCAATCCAAGGGAATCATCAATAAATAACTCAAAGAATATGGAAATCAAAGTGAATCTATGTATAAAGACATAGCTCATGGCTTAATACCCAAAAGAATCAACACGAATACATGGAAGAAAGGAATAGCATATAGATACATTTTACAAGTACAATAACAAATGATATAAGCTTTAACAATTACTCGGAAGAACCCCCACGCAGTAACACCTCCCGCTCCATCACCTGCAACCTGCACATTTAGAAATATGTGGAGGCCTGAGTACATTGATTGCACTTAGTAGCATTCTGGTAACCGTTTCAGCCAAATGCTAGCGCTCTTGTTCGCCAGCTTCTCTAGCAGTCTGTGAATTTGACGCTGAAGTCATCTTATCTTTTCTGCTAGGGATTCTTCATAGCACACTAGTCTATTACAACTCGATGTTCAACTTTACAGGACTTTTACAAGTTGTGTTAGACTCTCTAGATTTCAGCAAATGATCGACCATCTAGATAAGGTTTGATCCAACAAAACCTTTTACAAATAAGTCCTAAGGGAGATTTTAGGGATAATTCCCAACAATTTCCCCCGATTTGGTGCGATCAAAGCTTACTATCATTTGCTGACCCGAGTGGAAGAATGTATGTGTTTTACAATTCCATTCTATTCTATCACAGAGTTTTTCCAACTAGGTTCAAGCAATAGGAATGATTGAAATCAAATTCCCCCTCAAAAGTTGCTGGGGAATATTTCTCGATTATTATGAATAACTGTTTGCTACGGAGCAATATGCTAGAAATTCTAGCATTCATTTAAATCCGTAAGCATTCACATTCATCAATCAATCATATAATCGTCATATCCACATGCAAATTTGTTGAGTACACTAGAAGTGTAGATCAACTAGAGCACACCAGTAAAATTCAGAAGTGGACAATGAGATTTTGTCAAAATCTGATCCAATTTTATATATGATATAGCATGTTTCAGTACAAATTGGATACAGAGAAATTAACTTAAAAGAAATTGATCTTGTCGTTGCAGATGCGCTATCAAGTACTCTTTGAGATAGCTTGTGGCATGGTGGTCGGAGTTGATCCTGATGACATGGTCTTTACTCGAGAGGTCTGGAAGGTTATGATGGCAATCGATGACCGAGCAGAGGTGGATTGGGCGGCATTCGTCTTTCAGAGAGTGCGGCAGAGTGTTCAGCAGTTTCCAAGGCTCTACCTTCCCTATGGGATGCCTCTGAGCTGGTTGCTGGAACAGAAATTCAGCGATCTTACATTAGGGCCCTCGAATCTTCGAGGAAGAGATTTCTGTCCTTTTGTACCGATCGCGCCCTTTGATTAAATCGTTTGCTGTAACCTTCCTTTGATGATGTATAGAAGCTAGTACTGTTGTACTTTTGACATATTTATATAACTGCATTCAATATCGATCCTCTTCTTGATAGTTTCCTTTTTGAATCATTCGCTTAGTAACCTTCCCAAGAGTATAGCAAAGTGATGGTTGGTAGCAGAGTGTCCTCCTTTTAGCAGTCATATGAACTCTATGTATGTCGGGCAAAGACTTTAATGCAATAGCAGAGATGCTGTTTGCTAGCAGAGGCCTTGTCTCTAGCAGAGACTTCAACTCTAGCATGTATCTCATTTGTTAGCAGATGTTCTATGCCTAGCATAGTTTTCTTCTCTAGCAGGAATTTTATGCGCTAGCAGATATTACACTTGCTAGTAGCTGACTGTTCCTTTAGCAGAGATTGCACTTGCTAGCAGATGCCCGTAGCTTTAGTAGAGATTACATTTCTAGCAGATGCCTAAACTCTAGCAGAAATTGCATTTCTAGCAGCGATTGTATGTGCTAGCAGATGCCTTAATTCTAGCAGAGCTTTCATCGCTAGCAGATTAAGCGACGATGTCGATTGCGTATCCCGAGAATTAAGTTGACCTGTCCGTCGTGGCGTCTGTCTATTCGTAGGTTGACAGATTGATAATAACTCTGGTAGGTTGAATTTGATCAATTCTGGCGAGATAAGTTAAGATCTTTCCTTTATAAACACCATGTTGTAAGTATCCTTGTTGACACAACAACCCTTTTCTTGAAACAAAAAATTTCAAGAACCGAGATGGATTCACCAGGTCAATCTCTTGAATTGCGTCGAAATCAGATTCTTCACGAGGGTGGTTTGAACTCCTTGTACGACAATACTCCGAGAGTGGTAGAGATGATCAAGGTTAAATCGTAGTGGATTAACCCAATTTGTTACTGCTACTCCAAGGCAGTTTCAAGGCGACACTCTTCGAGAATTCATAGAGAGTTGTTCTGTGGAGGAAGATGGCATTTATGGTTTCTTCCTCGGCAAACTCGTCTATTGGTCACCAGACGTCTTTTCTCGTCGATTCGGTCTTCTCAGAGGCCCTGGTTCTGTTTTCAGCCATCGTGTGACAGATATAGCCCCTGAGTGGTCGGCATGGTATAAATGGAGACGTCTTCCGTCGTCGAAATTTTCCTTGTCGGTCTCTGCATATGATCTGCGCACTCCTTATTGGGTGCTCTATCGAGTAGCCAACAATATGTTGATGGGAGAGTGTTGTGACGATACATTCTTCTCCAAGGAAACATGGCAGCTGATGATGGCAATTGACGATGGAGCCGATGTAGATTGGGCAAAGTACATCTACGACAGCGTTCGAGATTGCGTTGAATATTATCCTGCCGTGCCTCTACTCAATGGAATGCAACTTAGTTGGTTGTTGGAGCAGAGTTTTCCTCAATTAGCGGAAGGGCCTTCGAATCTTGTAAATGCGGACTTCTTTCCGTTTAGGCCTTCTTCCTTTTAGGGTCTTGAATGTAAAGTTGACTTCAAATCTCCCCTGTTCCTTGTAATAGCATCTTGTTGATAAATAAAAGGATGTATTGAATCTCTGCAATTTGTCGTCTCTGCTGTGCTAGCATACGTGTCTCAGCAGCTTGAGTTGTCTGATATGAATTACTATTTCCCACAAACGATCATCAAGTGTTATTATTTAAGGCGGTAGATGTCTGTCTGAATCAAGAGATTTGCGCTATCCTTTGTTAACCTCTTTAAGCTTTCGTGGAATAGAGCGTCAGAAAATCCATGTAGAACGCTTTGCCGTAAGTAGCTTTATCATAACAGGTGGCACTTCCCCCTTTGTCGAGATTCTTCAACTTCTGCTCTTCTGGATTTGAATTCATTTGAAAAGACATTTTGGAATAGTGTTCACTTTGTGAATAGAGCCATGATCTGGCTATAAATAACATCACGCTTAGCTTCCTAAACTTCATCTTTCACTCAGCCTTCTTGAGCTTCATCGTCTCCTCTTCCTTTAATATAACATTGCCTTCTCTATTTGCTCCAAAGATGCATAACATTACAAGAGCTCCCAGTGATCTGTCTATCACTCGCAACCAGATTCTTCATGAGTCAGGGTTGTACTTTGAATACGGTAGCAATTGTCGTGTTCCTAACTTTGTGATGGGGGCTCTTCATGAGAGTTCTTTGACCCAATTTTTGACAACTATGCCATCAAAATTTCAGAAACAAACTCTGCAGAAGTTTATTTTCAGGAGTAGGACTGATGATAAGGCCATCTGGAGTTGCTTTGATGATGAGGTGGTCTGCTGGACTCCGGCCCTGTTTTCTCAGAAATTCGGCCTTCCTCGAGGTCCAGTTCGTGTTATGGACGTTTTCCACCATCTGACTGCTCCAGAGGTCCGTTACTGGAATGAATGGAGACAGTCTGCTGACTATGAGTTTTCACCATCTCCTTCATGTTTGCATTTGAAGGAGGAATACAGGGTCATCTTTGACGTTGTGAGCAATGTCACCTTTGGTGTTCCTGCTGAGAATTATGTGATGAATCAAAGGATTTGGAGACCCGTGATGGCTATTGATGCGGAGAGGAAGGATGTTGACTGGGCTGAATTCTTCTTTGACGGAGTGAGGAGCTGCATCGATCTTTTTCCTCAGATTCCTCTACCAACTGGCATGCAGCTCAGTTGGTTGCTTGAGCAATCATTTCCTCATCTGGTCTCTGAAGGACTTCCTTTGATGGGTTATGACTTCTATCCTTTGAGAGCTCATTTCCCAAATTGTGGTTGAGAAATGTTCTAGATTCTCCTTCCGTGTAGCCATCATAAAACTCTTAGTTAGTTTTTCAGCAGAAATGTTGTGTTGATGATGTGGTAGCTCATTTCTTGTACTGTCAGCGTTTGTAATCAAAATATGATAATTAACGTCCGTCTTTCAGAAATATTCTTATAGATAGAATGAGAGCTAGGACTCATTCATCCACTTCAACATCAAACTCCATGAAACTCAAGTTCAAGCATAATAATTTTCAAACCTGGTTTTCTGGAAGTGATGACAATTGAGTCTGAATACTGTAGACTCCTTATACTTGATAAAAATGAAATAATGTGAGTCCGATCGTAGTGAATCACTATCCCTGAAGGAGTTATTGTGATTCTCGAGCCATGCACTCGATTAGACCTGTGACTGCCTATCGTTACAACGCTTTTGATTTCGAGGCAACGATTGAGTTTCCAATGTTGTGAATCATCGCATTGAATCATCACATTTCTGTTCTCAATGGATCAGTTCGTCATTAATACGGTGGTTGTCATTCGTCTATAAGTAGACGTTTCAGACTCTCTTTGCTTCATCTCAATCAGCCTTTCTAAAAAATCTTTTCAGAAGATGTCTTCTCCTTCTTCAAGTGTGTCACACCACGAATCCCCTGCTTCGCAAGCTCTAATCCAAATATCCCAGATTCTCCCATGGACCATTTGATTATCAACCGAAATCAAATCTTCTGTGAGGCAAACCTTCGTCGGTGCTATGCGAGCGATCCTAGGGTTCCGGATGTGGTGATGCAGAAATTGGTATCGTCGGGGATTGACACATATGCTACTGTTACTCCTCAACATTTCCATGAAGAGGCGCTTCAGAAATTCTTTAGCCAAGCGCAAGTTGAGGGTGACGCTATCTTCGGTTTTCTGAATAACCGTTTGGTGAAGTGGAATATTGATTCCTTCGCTCGAGACTTCAGCTTACCCCAAGGCAATAGTTCTATCTTCGACTATCGCTCTGGTGATGTGGCGCCGAAGTACTCTAGTTGGAAGCGTTGGAAGAGGGGTTATTGGAGTGAGTTCTCCACCACGGTGTCTCCACTAGGCCTTCGTCCTGAGTACGGTATTCTGTACGACATCTATAACGGGATGGTGAACGGAATGTATGCCGACGAGGAGCTATCTCTCACCAAAGGTGTCTGGCAGGCGATGATGGTGGTCGACGATGGATGGCTCCATGCCAATTGGGCGAAGCTTGTATTTGACCAGGTGAAGGATGTTGTCAACTGCTGGCCTAACACCGGGTTGCCAAATGGGATGCAGCTTAGCTGGCTGCTGGAGCAAACTGTTCCTGATCTTGCTGTTGGTCCATCAACCCTTCGTCCATCCGACTTCTTTCCAAGAGATCCCCGTACTATGTGATGTTTGATCTCGTTAAGTTGATGTAACTCTGTTTTTTTTTTATGTACGCACTCCTCTCTTCTCTGTTTGCGTCCACTCTTTCTCTCCCCCTTTAATCTTGAAGGGTGTAAGTTGATCGTTCTTCCACCATTCTACTATATATGAAGAGTTATCTTTCCATTATCTGCATCTTCTGTTCAAGGACTTGAGTCTGTATTGCATAGATCACAGAAATCCGTAATAATGACCAAGATAGTTAGCATCTTCTGCAAAATAACCATAAGTGCTCTGCTGAATAATGAGCATCTTTATACTTCGAATAATAAATCTTCATAAAATCCAGAAAGAATGAAAACCAGATTTCATTCATCCAAGGTCTCGTCTAATTCCATAAGCCCCAATTTAATGCATAACTCCTTAAATCTTGACTCTGGAAGCGGTTTTGTAAAGATATCCGCAATTTGATCTTCAGTGCATATATACTTGACGTCAATGTCCTTCTTCTCCTGATGATCTCTGATGAAATGGTGACGAATATCAATGTGTTTTGTTCTAGAGTGGTGAACGGGATTCTTTGTAATACACATGGCACTGTTGTTATCACAATATATTGGTACACATTCAGGAGTAATTCCATAGTCCTGCAACTGTTGTTTTATCCAGATAATCTGTGAACAACAACTAGCAGCCGCCACATATTCTGCTTCTGTGGTCGATGTAGCAACAGAGTGCTGCTTCTTGCTAAACCAGCTTATGAGCTTGTGTCCCAGAAATTGACACGTGCCACTTGTGCTCTTCCGATCAATCTTGCGTCCTCCGAAATCTGAATCCGAGTATCCAATGAGAGAAAGGCTATCGGCTCTAGGATACCAGATTCCTAGTCCTTCGGTGCACTTCAGATAGCGGACAATCCTCTTAGCAGTATCAAAGTGTGTCTTCTTAGGATTGGCTTGATATCTTGCGCATAATCCAACAGCATAGGAAATATCAGGTCTGCTAGCAGTGAGGTATAGTAATGACCCTATGATTCCTCGATACAGAGTAGGATTTATATCTTCTCCTTCCTTTTCAAGAGCAGCAATGCAGGTTGTGCTTATAGGAATTCGTAGACTCTTAGTTTTCTCTGGACAATACTTTGCAACAAGATCACGAGTATACTTCTTCTGGTGGATGAAGATTCCCTCTCTGGACTGTTGAACTTGTAATCCAAGGAAATAAGACATTTTTCCCATCATGCTCATTTGAAAGTTGCTGGTCATGAGATCGGAGAATTTATCGCATAGATCTTGGTTCTTCGACCCAAAGATTATATCGTCAACATATATTTGAACTAGCAGGATGCTATCTCCATCTTTGATGCGAAAAAGAGTTTGATCTATCCTCCCTTTCTGAAATCCATTGGATAGCAAGAACTTAGATAAGGTTCCATACCAGGCTCTTGGTGCTTGCTTCAGACCATATAGTGCCTTCTTGAGTCTGTAAACTTGATTTCCATGTTCAAATCCTGGAGGTTGTTCGACGTAGACTTCCTCCTTGAGTTCGCCATTCAGAAAAGCACTCTTCACATCCATTTGCATTACATCAAACTCATGATATGCAGCATATGCTAAGAATAGACGAATTGCTTCCAGTCTTGCCACTGGAGCAAATGTCTCATCATAGTCAATGCCCTCGCATTGTCTATATCCTTTGGCTACGAGTCTTGCTTTATTTCTTACAACTGTACCAGACTCATCCTTCTTGTTTTTGAATACCCACTTAGTGCCTATCACACTTTGATGCTCTGGCCTGTCTACTAGCTCCCACACATTGTTTCGTGTGAATTCTGCAAGCTCCTCTTGCATAGCATTCACCCAATCGGAATCTAGCAGAGCTTCTTCGACTTTCTTGGGTTCTTCACTGGAAATGTAGCACGCTAACATTGCATTGGCATTTCCTCGCCTTGTTAATAATGGATCATTAACATTTCCGAGGATTCCTTCTGGAGGATGAGCACGTAACCAAGTAGGTCTAATTTGTGTTAAATTCTCAGTATCTGGTGCTCCTTCTTGATCGTCATCTGCAGTAATATTCCTTTCGTCATCTGTCTGATGCTCAGCATTTGGAATGTCAGCATTTCCTTCGCCATTGTTTGAAACTTCTGCAATAGGCTCTTTATGATTAAGAACATCTTCGGTAGATATTTCAGCAGCAGACATCTCAGGAATAGGAGACTCCGCGGCTGGTATCTCAGCAGTGGATACTTCAACATCCAAATGTTCTGCTCCAGTTTGATCTGCTACGACCTCCATCGGTGTAGCATTGGTTGTAATTGCATCAGCATCATCTTTAGCATCTCTTGCGGGATCTGGTATCTCCTCGTCGTCTTCATCGTTAATCACTTCTATGATAGTTGATTTGGTAATGATGTGAGTGGGTTTGGCCTCAGCATGATCGTTAGAATCACTGGCCTGGTCAGCAGTTTGATCCCCTGCTGCGTGCGTCTCATTTGGATTGCAGTCATTCGTAGTCTTAGTTGGATCAATACTCATATTCTCGAAAGAATTTAAAAATGATTGATCATTGACATCATTAGTCTCATGATTGCTAATCTTTTCTCCTTTATTTTCACTGTGCACTAAAGTAGACTCATCAAAAATAACATTGCATGTTATTTCCACAATGCCAGTAGTCTTATTTAATACCCTATAACCTTTATGAGTGGGATGTCCATAACCAAGAAGTACACCCTCGTCAGATTTAGGTGAAAAGGTATTAAGTTTAGATTTACCGTTATTGTGAATATAACATGTAGAACCGAATGCACGTAGATGAGCTATAGAGGGCTTACGACCATGATACACTTCATAGGGAGTCTTGTTGAATCTGCTCGTGACAGCACTCCTATTCTGTGTGTAGCAGGCCGTCATGACTGCTTCACCCCAGTATTTAGCAGGAAGTTTGGAGTCTGCTAACATTGATCGAACAGCTTCCTTCAATGTCCGATTCCTCCTTTCTGCTAAACCATTCTGTTGAGGAGTCCTTGCTGTAGATTTTTCATGTGATATCCCAGCTTCAGCACAGAAATCCATTAGCACTCCATTACAGAATTCAGTTCCATTGTCAGATCGAATACGCTTTACAGTAACTTCTTTACTGTTCTGCTCCTTGAGAATCAATTCGGGCAGAATAAGCTTCACTTCATCCTTTGTCTTCAATAGGCGTACCCATGTGTACCTGGAGAAGTCATCAACCACCACTAGTGTATATAGACGTTTACTTACAGTGGGTGGCGTGACTGGACCAAATAGATCCATATGAAGCAGTTCCAGAATCCTTTGAGATGTCTCCTTTTCAGGATTTGTTTTGAAGGATGATTTGGGCTGCTTTCCTTGTTGGCATGATTTTCATATTCCTTCTTTGCGGAAGATGTTATTTGGTAGACCTACAACAAGCTTATGTTTGGCAAGATAGTTAATGGTCTTGAAATTTAAGTGATTGAACCTTTTATGCCATAGCCATGTTGTTTCCTCCTTATTGAGAGCTAGAAAACAGGAATGTTGTAGGCCGCTTCGCTAATAGACAATATATAATCCACCCTTGCGGATCCCTCGTAATTTTACTTCTCCTGAAATAGCATCAGCAATAGTACAACCAGTATTTTTAAAAGATACGATATACCCATTTTCACATAGTTGACTTATGCTGAGTAAATTGTGCTTCAGGTTGGAAACGAGCGCTACGTTGACGATTCTCAAGCCATTCCTTTCAATGCAACCTCGTCCAACGACTTCTCCTTCACTGTTGTCTCTGAACTTGACTCTTGGACCGTTGAATAATCTTCTTATATCTGAGAATAATTCTTCATTCCCGGTCATATGAGCAGAGCAACCGCTGTCCAGGACCCATTCATTGGATATGCATGTTTCAGTAGCTATGGTGTCCTGTTCCTGCAAGCAAATCAAGCACATTTAGGTACCCGTTTAGTGTCGGGTCCTGCAGGATTAACATGAAGCATAGTTCCTTTCGGAACCCACATCCTAGTGATTTTCAAGACTTTTGTCTTGGTTTCACTATTCACCACTTTCTTGACCTTTGGCATAAAATTTCTATTTCTAGATGAATGAGTGAATTTAGCCGTCCTTGCCCTTGAAAAATAATGTGGAATGGGCTCAGGCTTTGCATAGACATTCCTTCTATGCAGTGTATTCTGCGGGTAGCTAGGTCTCACAGCATTGTACTGTGCAGGCCTTCTCTGATGAAGATTAGGATGTACTATCCTTGCATTAGTGTTAGAATGCTCAGTACTCCTAGGATTGGTTGAATATTGTTTAGTGTATACTACAGAATTTCTCTGCGGAGGTTTATCAACTACTTGCCTATTATTCATCATTTGATTCTTCTGCTGAGGCCTAGAGTTGCGTCCAGCATTTGTCCTAGGGATCCTCTGCTGAGGTCCATTGGATAAAGGCCTAGCAAACTCTGTCCTCTGCTGAGATCCAGCAGATGAACCATTGGCTGTCTTTGATACAGTCCTCTGTTGAGCTTTAATGAACACACTCTGCTGAGATTTATTCTTTGTTTTAGTTAAAGACTTAGTAGATAAAGTTTCAGCAGACACTACTCCTTTACCTTTTTCATCAGAGCTATACCCTGCAGTTACAAACAAAATTGGATTCTGCATAAACGAATTATCATTGGATTTTGACATTCTTTTTGATGATTCACATCCAAGTCCAGACTTATCAGAGTGATGTCTTTGACTACTTACAAGGGCATTGAGAGCAGCCCTGCTGGATGCATACATGCAAATGCAATCCTCTTTTGGTTTGTTTTTTAATGTTTGATTTTCCTTTTCTAACGTTTGAAATCTTTCTGACATCTGTGAGAAATCTTCTTTTAATTTGAGGAGTTCTTCACTTTCTAACCTTAGTCTTTTGACTTCCTCGGTTAAACTTGTAATGTGAAGTTTTAATGAAGCATTTTCTCCAACAATCTCATTTTTGATTTCATACATTTTTGCAAATTCTAATGATAGCTGCACTAAATAATATTGTTCGAAATCGAAATGTGATTCCTCAGATTTGTCTATAATTTGATTGCTAGATGAGTTAGTGGACAATACCTCTGCTTCCTCAGCAGCTAGAGTTGATTCATTGGTTTCCTCAGCATCGTAGTCCGCATCAGCAAATTGATCTTCAGTGATGTTTGCTATTAGTACAAACAAAGCTTCCTCGCTATCTTCTTCTTCTGACGAGCAATAGAACTCTTCTTCATCAGCAATCTCTGTCCTGGTTAGCAGTGCCTTGGTTACGGCTTTAGCAGCGCGTCTTTCAAATCGTTGCTTCAGGCGATCTCGTTCTTCTTTGCTGACCTTCGGACAATCATGCTTCAAGTGATCTGGAGAACCACACTCAAAGCAAGTTCTAATTTTTCGCTCTATAGAGCGGTTAGATGTTGATGATGTAATTTCTTTTACTTCCTTTTCGGCCTTTGCTTCATTCAGCATCCGTTGCATTTTCTTCATTTGTTCTTCCAGTTCATTGATCTTTAGATCAACTGCTTGTGTACCTGCACTGGAAGTTCCTTCTTTCGAGGGAGATGCTGAAGTAGGTCTTTCTGGTTTATAGAAAGGTCTCTTTGTTTTGAATTTGTTGTAGTCCTTCTTAGCGAAGTATGCTAAATCCTCAGCGTTCCCAGCATAGTTTGAACCAGCTTGTGCTACAGCTGTTTCATTCTTCTTCGACTGATGTATAATAAATTCATGAGCTTTAAGTTGAGCAAATACCTCAGATGTAGTCATTTTGTTGAGGTCTTTCTCACTCAAGCTTGTTACTTTTGCGAACCAGTCATCTCTTGGATAGAGTTTGGAAATAATTTTATTGTTCATTTCCCCATTGTCATACTTCTTTTCAAGATTCCTTAGCTCTCCAATTATTGTATTGAAGCGTTCCTCCATGATTTGAATAGTTTCTCCTGCACGCATAGAAAAAGATTCATATTTATCTACAGCTACCTGTAGTTTGTTGCGTCTCATTTGTTCCGTTTCCTGAGAAGATTCGCACACGTAGTCCCACATTTCTTTAGCAGTTTCCATGTCAAGTGCCTTGTCTTTCATCAATTTTGGAAGAGAGTCAAGAATGAGTTTCTTTGCCACATGCTCTAGTTGAGCTCTCTTCTTGTCTTCACTGGTGTATTCGTCAAATGGTTTAGGAACCATTTCAGGTCTTGGGGGTCTTGGTTCTCCTCCAGCAGCATCCTTAGCACGTCCTTGTCCTATAAAAGTGTTAACTTTCATAATCTGGATAGGACCTCTTAACAGTATGTCAGCCATCTCAGGGTGTATGCTCTGAAGTTGGATGAGAGCCATCTTCTTCCAGGATGAGAAGTTCTCTCTGTCATACTCTCCAAGGGAGTGGTTCATCATTTTGTATGCTCTTTGGGTGATTTCCTGAGCTGAATATAAAAAATAGGTATAAAAGTGGAAGGAAAGCGATAGATCTGGTCCTAAAGCGACTCAGAAGCAGTCGGTTTTTCAACCTCCTGCTCTGATACCACTTGTTGGTCCCGAAATATCAGAGTCGTCGTGTTTGAAAACTTAACACGAAATGCAGCGGAATAGGTTAAAGTCACTTGCACTTAATATCGTTATCAGCAAAAAGTTTTCTTAGCTCAAGTTGTTGTTTATATTAGTTTGCAGACATACACTAGCAACTCTGTTGCTAGGTTTTAAATCAATCTTCGAACAGTGAACTAATAAAACAGTAAGTAAAGCAGTAAATGAACACAAGATTTATAGTGGTTTGATCAAATAGATCTACGTCCACTCCTTAGCCGAAGC
Source organism: Plectranthus barbatus (assembly GCA_026898455.1). Classification (NCBI taxonomy): domain Eukaryota; kingdom Viridiplantae; phylum Streptophyta; class Magnoliopsida; order Lamiales; family Lamiaceae; genus Plectranthus; species Plectranthus barbatus. Next base: position 545,230 of record JAPKLW010000350.1, read on the forward strand.
GCTAAGAATTTCACTAGAAAAGTATACAGAGTACAAGGAATCGCCTTTCCAGTTAAGTAGGCAGTGAACTTTCGGCCTGGCTACTTGACAGCTATCCTCCGTGAATCTGAACTTCTCCGAACACAGCTCCGGGCAAGTCAAGGGCGCACCTTCGTAAAACTTGTCCTTTGCTAATGAGGCGTTTATAGTTAGCCTCTAAACTTAATAAATCTGCGGCTAACGCCCGTGTGAGTCACAATCTTTCAAGAGTGACTGTTGGATTCTTTTCTGAAAGAAATGAATCCCAATGATTGAGATATCCTTGAATGCAATCAGGAATATCTTCAATGGAGTGTCAGTACTTCAATGAACGACACCACAGGTTGTTTAGAGTCTTCAGATAGACTTTAAGATGGCTCTCAACTGACTACTTTTAAGGATCACTTTGTCAAGGGAATCTTTTTCTTGAGCGTTCGTGAGTAAAGTGATAAGAGCATTTGTAGATTTGTAAAAGCAGTAGTTTATCCAGTTCTTGAATCTGCCTTTTATAGTTGGAGATTCAAAACTTTGAATCTCCATACCCGTTAGACAAAACGGCTTCTTCCTCCAAGAATGGATTAAACTGATAGAACGCCTTTCTGAGTAGAGATGTACTTCCCAGACTACTTAGGGAAAGTCTCGTCCCTTGTGCGTCCTTTTTTTGTCAGAGTCGCAGTCCGGCTTCAACGTTGCTAAAGGCATATTCCTTGAGATCCTTTGACTTGTGTTATATGTGATTCTTCATTGATTGCTGAAACGTCCGAATGCTAATTCCTTAGCATTCTGGTAACCTTTTCAGCCAAATGCTAGCGCTCTTGTTCGCCAGCTTCTCTAGCAGTCTGTGAATTTGACGCTGAAGTCATCTTATCTTTTCTGCTAGGGATTCTTCATAGCACACTAGTCTATTACAACTCAATGTTCAACTTATACAGGACTTTTACAAGTTGTGTTAGACTCTCTAGATTTCAGCAAATGATCGACCATCTAGATAAGGTTTGATCCAACAAAACCTTTTACAAATAAGTCCTAAGGGAGATTTTAGGGATAATTCCCAACAGACAACATGCCCAAATTATACAATAATATATGTAACGTCAGTATATTCACACAGCAAACACAAGGGTTTTAAAGAAATACTTGTGATTGCCGAATAAGATTTTTCCACACCGGGCATGCCTAACTCATTCATGGTACCAAACATCAATTCTTATCAACCTTCATCCAAGTGATACGGGAGTGGCCACTCGCCGTACACAATTACCAGTGGGAGTCCCATTTGGCCCAAAAGTGCACTAGGTCCAGCATCCTTCGTAGAGGAATACATCGACCCCAGTCGTTATATCAAATTTCCTAATATAACATACATGTTATGGTACCAAAATCATTTTTACTAACATACCACTTTTATCAAAGCAAAACAAAGGATCAACAATAAACCTAAATAAACGAACTCGCATATGAAACGGTTCAATTAGAACGGGATTCAAAGACATCCACGGGGTGGATTAAATAGGTTTTACAAAAAGCTGGCAGCTTGGTATGCTGAGAGGAAATGGTGCATTACCCATAGTTCCAGTGTTCGGATTAGGTTCATTTTCCTAAGACATGAAGCGAACATGTCAGTGGACATATATATGGAGAGAATTAAGCATTAAAATGTTCGCCAATTTACCACGGGTATCACCTAAGTCGTTAGGGACTGAAATTATTCCATAAACTCCCTAACCTTCCTTAATTATTGTAGTAATGTTCTTAAATAATCAGACCTATGGGGGTCACGATTTATGTTGTGCCGAACATACTATGTGCATGATAATGAACATGATGAAATGCAACTATTAATGCTCTCATTTCGTATCACCTAACGCAACCAAATTTTTGTCGGGACACTCTAAACATGCATATTAAGGTAAGAAATATGTCTCAAGGTATTTCGGTTTGGTTCGGTAGGTCATCGAGTTAAAAATACGAATTACTTTGGCAAATTAGCAATATTTTGGCTGAAATGAGACCATTTTGTAAAATACTTTAAAAATACAAGTAGAATGATTTTTGACTTCTACCTTCTTAGTAAACAACTAGAAACTTCAATTAATGGCACCATGTAATTTGATTTTACCAAAAGACATCCAAACATTCATGACGGCTATAATTTTATGATTAAAAACAGAGCTCACCCGAAACAGAGCTGAACAATGCGTGATTATTAATAAATTCATGTACAGAGATATGGACTTGATATTTCGTAGGAATGCTCTTATATATGTCTAGTTTCCTAGGAAAAATCCATGAAAGCTAAAATTTTGGGGAACTATGCTTTCAATATATATCTTTACAATTCGTCACAAATTTGACACATGGATTTCAAATACACATAACTTTATATGCACAACTGCGATTAATGCTCATGACCTATCAAAAAACTCCTAAAACAATTTAGTTTCAGAATACTTAAGTTTCATGATTTAATGAGGTCGGATAATGTCAACAGGCTGGAAGCTGTCAAAAAGAGACTTAGAATTTAGCATGAATGACATGAGTTCCATTACATCTCTAGCCTCTCAAACATCAATGCATAACTGCAATTCACATTTTCTAAGATTAAACACATGTAAAAGTGGTATGTTGAACAAGTTATACTTAGGTTTCCAAACATTAAGCAATATGCTAGTAGCTAAACATCAACACCACAACAAAATCACCACCAAATCAACACCAACCACTACAATCCCCACCAACAAGTCCTTATTTCAACTTAAAGTAAAATACAAGTGAATATATCATATCTATACTCAAAATCTACACATATTACACCAATAATATAAAGGAAATGATGTGGGGAGTAAGAGAAACACATACATTAGGTGCTAAAAATTTCCAGCACCAAGAGGAAAGAGCGTCGACGGATTTTTGGGCCTCTCATTGGCTCCAATCTTCGATTTCCTTGTTTAATCGACCTTGGTGTTGCTAATTATTCCCATATTGAAGAGAGGAGGGCTGTTATGGAGTTGGTGATTTTTGAAATTCGGGGATAAAGAAATTAATTCGGATGATCTTGTAGAGGGAAACGAGAAGATCAATTTCGTTCTTTGAATGGACAAAAGTAATTGGTGTAAGGGGGATTCTTAAGCTTTTTTTGTGCTGCGTCCACTCTTCAATGGTGGAAGGAGAAAAACGAATGGGAGAGGGAGAAGCAGAAGATGTGTCATGGGTTTGGGGAAAAAAAAGAAAGGGAGGGCTTTTTTTTTTATTAACTTCTCTTTTTGTATTTTTTATAATATTCCTATTTTAATTAAATTTAAATATTTAATACACATTATGTAGTATTATGTAATTAAATTCATACTCCCCAATCATGTATAGATATATATATATTTACACACACACACAAAAGAGAAAATACAATTATACTCCAATTACTTTGATTTCATGATCCCAAATAATATAATTCATGGATTAAAACACCTCAAATAAATATATAATAAATTTTTATTTGTTCCGCCAATATTTAGATTCAAGATTTATCTCTCCCAATCACAAGGTATTCAACCCCTAATCTTTAATTTCTCTAATCAAGTTTAATTAAATAATCACATGATACAAGAATATTATTTCTCATTCAAGAATGATGCATGCTCAACTTTGAACTCAATTAAATGTAAGTGAAGTATTTAAATTATAATACTTACTAAATCTTAATCATTAAGTTCAAGCTAGACATAGATATTAGTTTATGAGATTCCTATGGAGTTGCCTTAAAATAAATATGTAAGCTGGGAAAATCCTATTATTAAATTTTGATTCCAAGGCTCTAGATAACCATCTACAATTTAAAGCGGCACTGTGAGCGCGCAACTAATTAAAATAATAATAAAAATAAATTAATAGCTAAAGATAGTGATGAAATTTTTTATGGGTGTTACATTCTACCCTCCTTACAAAAATTTTCGCCCTCGAAAATTAGGACTTTAATAAAAAAGCTCAGATATAAGTCCTTTATTTACATCTCATTTGGTATTTGCAGACTCAGGATATCATCATAAGATTTTGACCAATGATACACTTTCATTTCAAAGCTCTTAGGTTTTTTTTTCAAGTTTAATATCGGCCTCCCTTAGGAATGGGGGTCTGGTATAGAATCACATTTTCACAATGGTTACGTCCACCAAAAATGCATGTACCAAAAGTTGGCATATAGAGCTAACCGAATTACTCTTGATAATCATTTACTACACGACGTTACCTATTTTAAGTCGAGGATAGTTTGAAGAACTTCAAATAAAACTCATAAAGAAAGATTTCTATGATTTTTCTATCTTCATTTTCCGTGGCTATACTTAGGATATTTCATCTCAATATTTATATAAATATCCTCGTATAAGAACTTGAGTGTTCTTGCCATTCCTTATGCTTATCTGACTCATTTGATGAGATTATTGTATAACGTAGGATCTAATAATTTATTAAGTAAGAGTTTTAATCATGTGGGGAGTCATGCTAAAAGGATTTACGGGTATTACATCTGGTGTGGTTCTCCTTATTTCTATGACACCTTTCTCGTATCTCTCAATTTTATGAGAGTCGTCCATGTTTATAGGATGGTGATTATCATTCCTCAATTCGCTCTGCATCTTGCAGTCTTGCTTTCTTTCACTCGTTCTTGCGTGGTGGCATTTCACACCTGTACCCAAACAATGTTTCGATGAACGTTATTTTAGTGGTTTTTTAGCGATTGTCAATGTCAGTCTTCATTTCCACTTTTCCATGTGGGTTGACTAACTTTTAGATTAAAGTTAATATTGCTTGCATGTGGAACTGGTATGAAATTGTAATGTACCCTTATTCTTTTTTAGTCTAGGTAGTGTCAATATAAACGAACCATAAGCGGGATATTTCTCATCATGATTCTCTACCAGGGGGTCAGAGCATATTTCTTCGAGCATAGTTCCCAGGGTTGCTCCCTGGTACCTATTATCGATGTATATATGTGATTGCCATAGGTTTCTCGTTTCCAGTAAGTCGTACTTTAGGTAAGTTCGTGCGGTACTAGTCTTTGTGATGTTGTATGCCACTCCTTTACTATTTCGCATTAAAGCACGCGCCCAAGTCCAACCTTTAATGCGTTGTCATAATGTCAACATCCTTGTTTGCTTCTGACACGGCTACAACGATTGTAGTGTTCTAGGGTTGTTTGTACTTGACCAAGTCTCCCTTGTACGTTCACGTTCCATCATTTTTTTCCCTTGTTCCATAATTAGATCATCGATTTTTCCAATATGAGAAATCCCTTAATAGGGTGGTGATAGTGCGCATATTAGTTACTATGAACTTATAAATTGAATCTTGTTCTCTTGTTATTCTCTACTTGTTGTTTACTTGTGTTTGTATTCCAATAAATTTTTTAAATCATTTGAGAGGATGCCACCAAAATCTGAACATTTCGTAGCTCTAGGCTGGAGTAGTTTCATTTGTTAGTTATGCAATAAAACTTTTATTACTTCCAACATTGAACCTACCTCTTTGGTTTCTTTTTAGTGTGGCCGCAAGAATGTTGCATATTTTCTTTTCTATACGCATTCTATAGAATTTTTAATTAAAGAAAACTCTCTGGTCTCTTGAAAGGATTCTCATTCATCTTTATATTGCAAAATGATGCTTCGTCAATTTGGCATGTCGAATGTAATATTGTCGATGTGGCAAAAATCTCTTATGAACTCAACACCGCACCTTAGATCCCTTACTCTGATTATGACTACAATTGTCGTTTCCCTCCCTGTGTTTGACTATGTGAGAATTATCCATTCCGTTGGGACAAGTAATATCCTCCCTTTTAGCTGTAGTACTCTTGTATATAGCTTTGAGCATGTTTTCCGCATCTGTTACGAGTTTGCTCAGAAAAGCACCACTAACGGTGTTATTGCAATTGTTGGTTCCTAGGCTAAGATTTAGGGTTATTTACCATTCTTGTCTTGACACTAGTTGCTCAGTTCAAAATATCTCAAATGTCATTTATTTGAACTTCGAATTTGGATTATTAGTCAAGGCATGGTATCAGTTGTCAATTGGATCCGTTAGGTAGGTCGAAGAGGCTGATGATGCTTGTCTTAATCTTGACCGGTATCATTTGCCCTTCTTATCATCGGCGTTCCCAACTATATAGTTGAATAAATACTAAGTGGTACCATGTACTGATCCTTATACAAGGGTTGCAAGATTTTTACTTCTAGGCTCTAGCTAAATCATTCCCCCATGATACAAACACTAATTCCCAGAATGAACGAGGGTTTACCCATAGTAATACTTCCTATCAATTTTCATCAAAGAATTTTTCGATTAGACTTCTCAGAATTGAAGATAGTGGGAGCTAAAATTGTGGATTTAAACGCACAGATCTCGCCTCCATCTCAATGGGGTGAATATTTAATAATGGCAATAAAATCATAAAGATTACAATGGACTGCTCAGAGCAATCGCTTCAATGAAAAATGAGTACACTGGTGTGACATGTTTAAAAATTCACGCATAAGGGTGCCTCCTTAAAAACGAACTACATGATATAATTCTAACAATTATGGGGCATTAATTTAAATGCCTAAAAGATAGTGGTTCAATGGTCAAGGGATTTCAATCCAAGCATCAATTTGCAACAATCCTTCAACAATATCCCAAAATTTGCATTCGGGGATAAAATAACAACAGAACATATGACGAAAAACTTCAAAAAGTTTGATCAAAACAAAAAGATATGAAGATAGACTTTATCACTAATAAATTTCACACAAACTCTACTCATCAACACCATTTATATCTCATGTAGGGGTATCTTGCTCCTCGATATCAATGACATCTAGCTCCCTCTAGTCCTGCTCATCTAGGTAGGTCTGGTCTCTTTATAAGACTGATAGCATTTTCTAGGTACTGGTCAATCAACTATGATGGTGTATCTCTAGCACTCACACATAGGGTCCAGTAGGTGGCTCCTCGCTCCAGAGGTACTGCTCTTTAATTTTTTGCATGGACCCAATATAATCATATATTTTAATTACATCATAAGGGAACACTCGATATAAAATCTCGATAAGTATGTCACCCATTGGCATCACTTTTGTATTGCAGGTAGGACTATTCTTGTGATGTCTACAACAACATTTGCTCTTGCAAAAATCTCCCAAGCCTCCTGGTGTTGGCGTAAGAAGTCCGAGAATTTTATTCTCACTATGTCAGGGATCACTGGTACCTATCCAATATGAGGCCTATCTCTATGTCCATCATCTAGTATGCTAAAATCACACCATCATTTTTCTTGATTACATAAGGATGGTTGAGACAGAATTAGGACAGTGAGACAGTCCTGCTTAGATTAAGTTGGTTGCTCGATATTGGTATGAGTTGCTCCACTTTAAATTAGACCAGTGAGGTCTAGTTAATTTAGAAGAAAAGGCTTGATTAGAGGAAAAATGGATAAGTCCATGTTACCATTGGTAACTGAAATGGGGTCTCGGTGAGTGGGTTAAATGGATTGGATACTTGGTAGTTAGGAAGGGTGTTCGTTTCACGTAATATTTATACGCGTATCATGGACATTACAAGAACTTTTTTGATCGCTGTCTCTTATGGTCAACGGGTCACCCTTCCAATTGTCTACTCGGTGCTCTAATCAGGTTTATCGTAAACTTCAATTTCATTGAGTTCCAGTGTAGCCTTTCTTTCGCATTTTAATGTGTCATTCGAGGCGAAACCTATGTTTCAGCTAGTACTTGCAGCACTTTGTTAACCTCTTCATATATCCTTGTATGCTAGTTTTTATGTACTTCTATTCATTTTCTAGTGTTCAATTGATTATCATCCATACTGATTGTCAAACGATGGTTTAAGAAGTCGTATTCCATAATATTCTTTAGTTCGAGATATTACGACTAACTTATTTGCCATGCGTCATAGTATTCTTGTAATGGTAGTAGTGTTATGGTCAATTGAGCTCAAGGTTCGCTTCCATAATGTTGTACTTCTTCCTTTTATCATTGTTACGTCGTGGAAGGTCAATAATGTGAAAATGATTTATCACGTATAATTGAGCATACTTAAATCAGGTTCTCTCCCTTCGCATTGTCCTTCTAATTCGTCCATGCAGCATATATCATGACATTAACCTATCGTCCTGAAGATAAGGTCTTGATTAGGGTTATTTATAAATGTCTATGTCCATCATCTAGTACGCTAAAATCTCACTTTCATTTTTCTTGATTACATAAGGATGGTTGAGACTGAATTAGGATAGTGAGACAGTCCTGCTTAGATTAAGTTGGTTGCTCGATATTGGTATGAGTTGCTCCACTTTAAATTCGACCGGTGAGGTCTAGTTAATTTAGAAGAAAATGCTTGATTAGAGAAAAAATAGATAAGTCCATGTTACCATTGTTAACTGAAAGGGGGTCTCGGTGAGTTGGTTAAATGGATTTGATACTTGGTAGGTAGGAAGGGTGTTCGTTTTACGTAATATTTATACGCGTATCATGGACATTACAAGATCTTTTTCGATCGCTGCCTCTTATGGTCAACGGGTCATCCTTCCAATTGTCTACTCGGTGCTCTAATCAGGTTTATCGTAAACTTCAATTTCATCGAGTTCCACTGTAGCCTTTCTTTCGCATTTAAATGTGTCCTTAGAGGAGAAACCTATGTTTCAGCTAGTACTTGCAGCACTTTGTTGACCTCTTTGTATATCCTTGTATGCTAGTTTTTATGTACTTCTATTCATTTTCTAAGGTTCAATTGATTATCATCCATACTGATTGTTAAACGATGGTTTAAGAAGTCGTATTCCATGATATTTTTTAGTTCGAGATATTACGACTAACTTATTTTCCATGCGTCAAAATATTCTTGTAATGGTAGTAGTGTTATGGTCAATTGAGCTCACGGTTCGCTTCCATATTTTTGTACTTCTTCCTTTTATCATTGTTACGTCGTGGAAGGTCAATAATGTGAAAATGATTTATCACGTATAATTGAACATACTTAAATCAGGTTCTCTCCCTTTGCATTGTCCTTCTAATTCGTCCATGCAGCGTATATCATCACATTAACCTATCGTCCTGAAGATAAGGTCTTGATTAGGGTTATTTGTAAATGTACGAAACAAAATTTAGCTTCCACCGATTTAAAACGCAGTAAGGTGACTCAATTCGCCTGAATTTTGCGTCCAATGCGAATACTTCATTTGTATAGCAAATATATGCATATATAGGTTCAAACATTTTCAATTCAAACATTGAAGGAAGAAAATGGAATTCAAACCAGGGTAGTTAATTGCATCTTAATCATTTGTCCAGCTCTTCAAGTAGACGACTGCATCTAAATTGATAATTTCATTTGTTTTGTATAATGTAATTCGATTCAACTATCGTACATAAACTACGACCATGATGGTCGACTACTTGCTAAAAAATTAACTCAGTTTACATTCGATTATCCATATTTTCTCTTTAGGCATATGACGTCGCTTAAATGGGTATTTTGCATTTTTAGTCGGTTGAAACCCTTATAGTTTGGCGACTTTTCATCCGTTGAACATTGGCTATGGAATATCATATTTGGTAATGATTTTTCTCATTAGGTATCAGATTTGCTTCGTTATACGAAGAGAAATATTCCTAAAATACATAACTCATTCGATTTTGAAATATGAAGATCACTCGTAAGTAGATATGGTTATCCATTCACTTCAGCATGATATCCCCTCATAGGGTAGAGAATTAGTGTATCACTGTGATAATTCCGCAGGGGATAAATAAATGAAGAAATCTTTAGTGCTCGACTGAGATTACGGGATGATTTATTAAAATTATGGGATATATGTACTTGTGATTGCCAAATAAGATTTTTCCTCACCGGGCATGCCCAACTCATTCATGGTACCAAACATCAATTCTTATCAACATTCATCCAAGTTATACGGGAGTGGCCACTCGCCGTACACAGTTACCAGTGGGAGTCCCAACTGGCCCAAAAGTGTACTAGGTCCTGCATCCTTCGAAGAGGAATACATCGACCCCGATCGTTATATCAAATTTCCCAATATAACATACATCTTATGGTACCAAAACCATTTTTACTGACATACCACTTTTATCAAAGCAAAACAAACATCATGCTTTCATTTAAAAAGATTTCTCGAAAAGTGATCATGCTTTTGAATTTTATATAGTAAGAAAGCCAACCTTATGTCAAGTAGGATCAACTGTTATTTAATTCCACTCTTGGATGCCCCTTTGATGTTCTCGTCGAGTCCTAGAACCAAAATAGTTTCGAGTTACTACAACATCGATGCATCGTTGTAGCGAGTTGCTAACTCTAGAATCGATACTTAGAATACATGCAATTATCACATAATTCAAACATCATAGGATCAACAATAAACCTAAATAAACGAACTCACATATGAAACGGTTCAATTAGATCGGGATTCAAAGACATACACGGGGTGGATTAAATAGGTTTTACAAAAAGCAGCTTGGTATGTCTAGAGGAAATGTTGCATTACCCATAGTTCCAGTGTTTGGATTAGACTCATTTTCATAAGACATGAAGCTAACATTTTAGTGTACATATATATGGAGAGAATTAGGCATAATCATATACCAATAGTCGCAGCGAACTCTTTAATTAGGCATCCGTAAATAATTTTCAGGTTTGACATTAAAATGTTCACCGAATGACCAAGGGTATCACCTAAGTCGTTAGGGACTGAAATCAACCCATAAACTCCCTAACCTTCATTAATTACTATAGTAATGTTCTTAAATAATCAGACCTACGGGGGTCGCGATTTATATGGTGCCGAACGTACTATGTGCATGATAATGAACGTGAAGAAATGTAACTATTTATGCTCTCATTCCATATCACCTAACACAACAAAAATTTTATCAAGACACTCTTAACATGCATGTTAAGGTAAGAATTATGTCTCAAGTTATTTCGGTTTGGTTTGGTAGGTCATCGAGTTAAAAACACGAATTGGTTAAAAGCCGCCCCAAATTGCATTTTCTATACTTAGGCAAATTAGCAATATTTTTGCTGAAATGAGACCATTTTGTAAAATACTTTAAAAATACCAGTAGAATGATTTGGGACTACAATCTTATTTGTAAACAACTAGAAACTTCAAGTAATGACACCATGTAATTAGATTTTTCCAAACGACATCCAAACATTCATGACGACTATAATTTTACGATTAAAAACAGAGCTCTCCCGAAACAAAGCTGAACAATGCGTGATATTTAATAAATTTATGTACAGGGATATGGACTTCATATTTTGTAGGAATGCTCTTATATATGTCTATCTTCCTAGGAAAAATTCATGAAAGCTAAAATTTTGGGTAAGTATGTTTTCATGATATATCTTTACACTTCGTCACAGATTTGACACATGGATTTCAAATGCACATAACTTTTGATGCACAACTCCGATTAATGCTCATGACATATAAAAACTCTCCTAAAATAATGTAGTTTCAGAATACTTAAGTTTCGTGATTTAATTAGGTCGGATAAATGTCTGAAAATTGAATAATGTCGACGGGCTGGAAGCTGTCAAAAAGAGACCTAGTATTTAGCATGAATAACATGAGCTCCGTTACATCTCTTGCCTCTCAAACATCAATGCATAACTTCAATTCACATTTTCAGAGATTAAACACATGTAAAAGAGGTATGTTGAACAAGTTATACTTAAGTTTCCAAACATTAAGCAATATGCTAGTAGCTAAACATCAACACCACAACAAAATCACCACCAAATCAACAAGTCCTTACTCCATCTAAAACTAAAATACAAGTGAATATATCATATCTATAATCAAAATATACACATATTACACCAATAATATAAAAGAAAGGAAGTAGGGAGTTTGAGAAACACATACATTAGGTGCTGAAAATTTCCAGCACCAAGAGGAAAGAGGGTCGATAGATTTTTGGGCCTCTCATCGGCTCCAATCTTCGATTTCCTTGTTTAATCGACCTGGGTGATGCTAATTATTCCCATATTAAAGAGAGGAGGGCTGCTATGTGGTTGGTGATATTTGAAATTTGGGGATAAAGAAATTCATTCGCATGATCTTGTAGAGGGAAACGAGGAGATCAATTTCGTTCTTTGAATGGACAAAAATAATCGGTGAAAGGGAGATTCTCAAGCTTTTGGAGCTGCATCCACTCTTCAATGGTGGAAGGAGAGAAACGAATGGGAGAGGGAAAAGCAGCAAGATGTGTCGTGGGTTTGGGGAAAAAAAAGGAACGGAGGGCTTTTTTTTTATTAACTTCTCTTTTTGTATTTTTTTTATAATATTCCTATTTTAAATAAATTTAAATATTTAATACACATTATGTAGTATTATGTAATTAAATTTATACTCCTCAATTAGGGGTGTATATATATATATATATATATATATGGGAGTGATCATATGAGAACTCTCCTTACCATGTGAATATAAGAACCAATCTCGGCCTTTCAAATTGGTGATCCAACGCTCAAGACTAAATAATTTCCGTTTTGCATTATAGTGTAGTAAAACATGCATTAATGGGTAATTTTGTAATATTTTTCTCTCTTCTCTAAAATCATGCTAAATCTTTAAATGACCATAGCTCCTTCTATTTAGATTATTTTTTCATAAATCATATATCAAATTAAAGGTAATTTAATTATCTTTCAAATGAAATCTCTATTGCATATGTTTCGATTTTAAAATCATCGTAAGAAATGAAAATTAGTGATTATATGCATAATTCTCGTAACAGTACACGAATTCTTATATAATGAATGAAGTTGCACAATATAATGCATGAAGTTATAGTATATATTGCAAAATATAATAGATAAAATGTAATATTTTTTTCATGCGAGATCAACAAAAAAATAAAAATTCATTATCTTTGCATATAGTAGAAAATATTATAGTTGTTATAAATATTGATAATACATTACTTGTTTTTAATTATGTAGTTTTTTTGTTATATTATATAAATGTATATTATTATATTATATAATAAATATTTGTTAGATATATAATGAATGTTTGCTAGGTATATAATGCTTGTCGATGTCAAAATAATGTGGTCCACGGAGTATCAATTTACCTTAAGAATAAGGTTCACATGATAAACATTCAAATATTCATTATAACAATGATTTTAAATAGTTTGATATATGAATAAGAATTTAATAATGACAAGAATTTTTGATAAAATTAATAGTAGATATGTTTCAATCTATAAGATTAGAGAATTTTCCTTATTTATTATTTTCTATAGTAAATAAGATATTTTCCATATCAATTTTGATATGAATATCTTATATTTAGTGCATATAGTTCTATTTTTCTCTCTTTTAAAATTATGAATATCATAATTCTCTTAATTTAAATTATTTTTTAATGTACCAAAATAATATGATTTTATTATTTTTAAACTAAATCTCTATTGCACATGTTTAGTGAGGGTAAACTATGTAACTAATGAAATTTATTAATCTTATGCACAAATCAAATAACTTATGTATTATAATGTAAGTAAAATAATTTTGCTATAAAATAAAAGTAATACACTATAGTTCCGATTAAAACATCATCGTAAAAATAAAAATTAATGATTATATGCATAATTCTCGTAACAGTTAATGAATTCTTATATAATGAATGCAGTTGTACAATTAATATAATGCATGAAGTTATAATATATAATGCAGAAATTGATAGATGAAATGCAACATGTTTTTTTTGAGCGAAATCATCATTTATCATTATATTTGCACTTGTTATGCATTATATAGTAATAACATACGCATTATAATGAAAGTAATATAATTTTTCTCTAAAATAAGTAATACCATATATAATGCAGGAAGTAATACCGTATAATGATAGTAATATTGTTCTCAAATAAGAGTAATATCATATTATAATGCAGGAAGATGTTTGTTAGATATATAAGGTATGTTAGGTATATAATGCATGTTTCTTATACATATAATGCATGTTTGTTAGATATATAATGTATGTCGAGTCTGAATATGCAAACAAAATCTTAAATAAGTACAAAATGACAAAAATACCCTATAATGCAGGTTTTTTGAGGTAAAATGACCGAAAATCCTTGTAAAATCCTGAGCGTACATTCATCAAAATCAATGGCGATGATTTGTTCTTATTTCTCATGGTAAGAGGTGTTCTCACTAGATCGCATCCCTATACATATATATTTATATATATATATATATATATATATATATATACACACACACAAAAGAGAAAATACAATTATACTCCAATTACTTTGATTTCACAATCCCAAATAATATAATTCATGGATTAAAACACCTCAAATAAATACTCCCTCCGTCCCATGCGAATTGTCATGTTTCTTTTCGGCACGGAAATTAAGAGTTGTGAGTGTAGAATGAGTTAGTGGGATTAATATTTTATTGTTGAGTGTGAAAAAGTTACCATTTTTGGAAAGGTGACAATTTGGTTGGGACGCCCAATTTAGTAAGTGTGACAATTGGAGTGGGACGGAGGGAGTATATAATAAATTTTTATTTGTTCCGCCAATATTAAAACTCAAGATTTATCTCTCCCAATCACAAGGTATTCAACCCCTAATCTTTAATCTCTCTAATCAACGTTAATTAAATAATCGCATAATACAAGAATATTGTTTCTCATTCAAGAATGATGCATACTCAACTTTGAACTCAATTAAATGTAAGTGAATTATTTAAATTATAATACTTACTAAATCCTAATCATTAAGGTCAAGCTAGACATAAATATTAGTTTATGAGATTCCTATGGAGTTGCCTTGAAATAAATATGTAAGCTGGGAAAATCCTATTATTAAATTTTGATTCTAAGGCTCTAGATAACCATCTACAATTTAAAGCGGCACTGCGAGTGCGCAACTAATTAAAATAATAATAAAAATAAATTAATAGCTAAGGACAGCGATGAAATTTTTTATGGGTGTTACAGATACATCCTAGGGGTAAAAGTATTGCAGGAGCGCAAGAAAAAGATGTTGGCCTTGTCTTAAGCTTCATACGTTGATAGTTTGATTGCCCGTTTCAGAATGCAAACTGCCAAGAAAGGTATGTTACCCTTCAGACATGGCGTACATCTTTCCAAGGATCAATGTCTTATGAAACAAAATGAGAAAGATGAGATGAGCAACGTACCGTATGCATCGTCCCTGGGGAGTCTTGTTGGGAAATTATTCCTAAAATATTCCTTAGGATCCTATTGTAAAAGGTTTTGTTAGATCAAACCTGAGTAGATGGTCGATCAATTGCTGAATTCTAGCATAGTCTAGCAACTCTCTTGTAATGTCCTGTATAAGCTTAGTATTGAGTCGTAATAGATTAGATTGCTAGAAGTATTCCTAGCAGATAAAGAAGACTGCTAAAGGAGTTAGTAGTCAAATACGAAGAAGGAGATTTCTAAAGCATTAGCAATCGGATGCCAAAAGAAGAGACTGCTAAGGATTACGACTCAGAATTTGGAAACAATGAAGGTTAGTATAATTCTTGAAGAAGTTAGCATTTGCTAAAAGGCAAGTGGTAGCAGTGCTAAAAAGTCAGCATTCGCTAGCACTAAAGGCGTTAGCAATCTGGAATGAAAGGATTCAAGTGCTAAACATAAAACAACTGCTGAGAAGTCAGCAGTCTGATACATGGTTTAGCAGATTGCTAGGAAAGGTTAGCAAGACTTAGCAAAGCAAGATAGCTAACAACGATTGCTACACTACCGTTCTGATAGACGTACACACAAAGGACAAAAGCTTTCTCGAAGTAGTTCGAAAAGTACTGTATGATACCAAAAAGAACGAAAAAAGTCGAACCACTCTCGGACGAAGGAACCGTTGTGTCTAACGGGTATGGAGATTCAAAGTTTGAATCTCCGGGTATAAAAGACAAGTCCAGAAGTGAGAGACGACTATTGCTTCAATCACTACCTACACTCACAAACGTCCGAAGTTAGAGATTCTTTTGACAAAGCGAACAAGCGAAAAAGTAGTCAGTTGAGAGCACGAGATAAAAAGTATATTGAAAGCTCTCAACAACCAGGAGTGTCTTCCATTGAATATCTGACACTGCCTTTAAGAGATTCCTTGACTTCGGTTGAGAATCTTCAATCATTGGGATACCTTCCTTCCTAGGAAGCATCCATCAGTCATTTCCGAAAGGGATTGACTCTGACGGGCATTACCTGCAAAACCAGACAAGTTCAGAAGCAAACTATAAAAGCTTCCCCAATAGCGAAGGACAAGTTTCACGAAGGTTCAGCCCTTGACTTGGCCGTAGCTGTGGACTGAGAAAAACAAGATAACGGAGGATAGCTTTGTTGTGGCAGGCTCAAAAGTTCACCGCCTAAAGCAAGTGTTCGGCGATTCTTTGTATTTCATATACTTTCTTAGTAAAAATCTTAGCGTTTCGGCTAAGGAATGGACGTAGATCTATTGGATCGAACCATTATAAATATTGTGTGTTCTTACTGTTTTATTGGTTATTGTTTATTGTGTGGATTTGAAACCTAGCAATCAAGTTGCTAGTGTATAACTGTGAAGAAACTCTAATCCTACCTTTATCTTAAACAACCTTTACAAAGAACTTAAATGCAAGTGACGTTAAATTATTCCGCTGCATTTCCTGTGTGAAGTTTGTTTACACCACGACGACTCTGATATATCAGGACCAACAAGTGGTATCAGAGCAGGAGGTTGAAAGACCGACTACTTCTGAGTCGCTTTAAGACCAGATCTGTCTTTTCATTGCGCTTGTATTTCATTTTCTTGTTGTTCTAGCTAAGGTATCTCCAGATCTGCAAAGATGAATTATACTTTGCCTAAGTATACAAACGAGAAATTTAAATCATGGCAGAAGCTTGCCACCATGCAGCTTCAGAGCATACATCCGGAGATTGCAGATGTTCTCGCTAAAGGTCCAATCCAAATTAAAAAACCTAACATTTTTGTAGGAGCTGTTGTTGATGGACAACCCAGACCACCTCTGATGGTTCCAAAGTCTTTCGATGAATATACAACAAAAGACAAGAAAAGAGCTCAGCTGGAGCCCCTAGCCAAGAAGCTAATCCTGGACTCCTTGCCGCCGCTGATGGCAGACAAAGCCTTGGACTTTGACACGGCAAAGGAAATGTGGGATTACGTATGCGAATCCTCCCAGGAGACGGAGCAAATGAAGCGCAACAAGCTACAGGTAGCTTTGGATAAATATGAATCACTCTATATGCATGCAGGAGAGACTATCCTCGCAATGGAAGAGAGACTCAATACAATAATCGGCGAGCACCGGAACCTTGGAAAGACGTACGACAATGGGGAGATGAATAACAAGATCATTTCTAAAGTCTTCCCAAGAGAAGACTGGTTCGTGAAGATGACAAGTCTCAGCGAGAAGGACATCTGCAAGATGTCAACATCCGAGGTATTTGCTCAACTTAAAACTCACGAGTTTATAATCCAGCAGTTGAAGAAGAATGAAGCAAGCAAGGCACAAGCTTCATCGACACCCTTTGCTAACTCTGAAGACTTAGCGTACTTCACTAAGAAGGATTTCAACAAATGGAAAACGAAGAAGCTCTTCCGTAATGAGAGGTCTGCTCCAGCGTCGCTAGCAAAGGAGGTTGTCTCAACCTCGAACGCTCAACCCGTTGATTTGAAGATCAGTGAGCTGGACGAGTAGATGAAGAAGCTTCAGAAGTTGATGTTAGAGGCCAAAGCTGAGAAAGAGGCCAAGGAAATCAATCAATCATCATCATCTACCCGCTCAGCAGAGCGAAAGCCTAGGACATGCTTTGAGTGTGATTTGCCAGATCATCTCAAGCACGAATGTCTGAAAGTCAGCAAAGAGGAGAGAGAATGTCTGTAGCAAAGATTCGAAAGACGTGCAGTGAAAGCAGTCACTAGGGCGCTGCTGACAACGACAGAGGCTCCTGATATTCCAGACAATGATGAGGAGTATTACTATTCCTCAGAAAAAGATTATGAGGAAGCCATGCTCGTGTTAATGGCTAATGTTGTTGAAGATCAATTCGCTGATGCTGAGCAAAGTGCTGAATTGGCTCTAGCCGTCGACGCACATGAGACACAACTTACTAGCATTCTTAGCATAGCAATCATGCATGAATCGGAGGAATCTTTTCCAGATTCTGAGGAAGATTATTAGACGAAGCTTTCTATTAAAATTTCTTAGATGTATGAAACCAAGAATGCTATCATTGGAGAGAATACCTCACTCAAATTACAAGTTCAATCTTTGACCGATGAAGTCGAAAGACTAAGGTCTGATAGTGAGGAGTTTTTGAAACTTAAAGCAGATTTCTCTAAGCTTTCTAAAAATTTTCGAAACTTAGAAAAAGAGAATCTGGCTTTGAAAACTAAGACGAAAGAAATTGCATTTGCACTTATACCTCCAGCAAGGCAGTTCTCAATGCTATTGTTAGCCAACAGAGACATCATAAGGATAAGTCTGGACTTGGTTGTGTAAGTGTTAACACTGTAGGCGACTCTTTTAGGAAGACATTGAGTAGTCATGCTAAATCTTCTAAGCAGAAACCGATCTTATTCGTTTCTGCTGTAAATGTCACTGCTGACAAAGGTAAAGGAAAGGTAGTCGCTGAACCTTTAAATGCTAATCCAAGTGCTAAGAAGAAGGATGGGTATAAGCAGAAGGCGTCTGCTGGATCTCAGCAGAGGATTCAACCAGTGTCTGTTAAACATGCATCTGCTGGACCTCAGCAGAGGATTCAAAGGATGAATGCTAAGCACGTACCTGCTGGACCTTAGCAGAGCAATCAGAGAGCAAATGCTAAACCACATTCAGCAATACCAAGGAATGCGGAGCGTTATGTTCACAACTTGAGGAGAGCATATCCTACCTTTCATAAGGGCAAGCATGTTCAATACACTGTTGTAAGACCATCGTACCAGCAGTACACACCACAGAGGAGGAACACCTATGTGAGGCCTGAGTCCAACCCATTTCCATTTCAAAAGACAAGGAAGGCTAAGCACACAACCACACCTAGAGCTAATGATGCAAAGCATACTCATCCTAAGGTCGAGAAGGTTGTGAAGGGTGAGATCAAGAAGAAAATCTTGAAGATCACCAAGATGTGGGTTCCAAAAGGAACCATGACTCACGCTAATCCTACAGGACCCGATGCTAAGCGGGTACCTAAATTAACTTGTTGATTATTTTGCAGGATCAGGATCCCGGTGCTAAGACATCAAGTATGTCAAACGAATGGATCCTCGATAGTGGCTGTTCAGAGCACATGACGGGGAATGAAGAGCTATTCTCAGACATTCAAAGAATTTTTGCCCCACAGTCGTGTTTGGCGACATCAACAAAGGCAGGGTGATGGGAAGAGGATGCATCGAGCGAAATAGACTAAGGATTATCAATGTCACGCTCATCTCCAATCTCAAACACAACCTGCTAAGCATTAGCCAGCTATGCGAGATGGGTACACTGTATCTTTTGTCAATACTGGTTGTTCTATTGCTGACAATATTACAGGTGAAGTGAAGCTCAGAGGCATCCGCAAGGGTGGCCTATACATTGTTGACTAGCAAAGTGGTCAACAACATTCGTGCTTCTTAGCATTGAACAATGAAAAAACAACTTGGCTATGGCACAAGAGGTTAAATCATTTGAACTTTAAATCTATTAACCATCTAGCCAAGAATAAGGTTGTTGTAGGTCTGCCTGCTGAGACTCCGCAAGGAAGGTGTGTGCAAACCTTGCCAGCAAGGGAAGCAGACCAAAGCATCATTCAGATCCAACCCGGAGAAAGCCACTTCAGAAAGGATCCTAGAGCTCTTGCACATGGATCTATTTGGCCCAGTCACTCCACCCACTGTAAGTAAAAAGATATATACTCTTGTGGTTGTTGATGACTACTCCAGGTACACGTGGGTTCATTTGCTGAGAACCAAAGACGAAGTAAAGCTCATCCTACCGGAGCTAATCCTCAAAGAGCAGAATAGCAAAGAAGTTACAGTCAAGAGGATTAGATTGGAAAATGGAACAGAGTTTTGCAACGGGATTTTAATGGATTTTCGCGCTGAAGCTGGTATCGGGCATGAGAAGTCCACTGCTAGGACCCCCCAGCAAAACGGTCTAGCAGAAAGAAGAAATTGAACATTGAAAGAAGCAGTGAGGTCTATGCTAGCCAATTCCGAGCTGACTGCTAAGTATTGGGGCGAAGTAGTCATGACAGCCTGCTACACTCAGAATAGGAGCGCAATCAAAGGCAGATTCAACAGGACTCCTTATGAAGTGTACAACTGTCGTAAGCATTCTATTACTCATCTCCGTGCTTTTGGTTAGACTTGTTATATTCATAACAACGGAAAGTCAAAAATTAATACTTTCTCGCCTAAGTCTGATGAAGGTGTGTTCCTTGGATATGGTCACCCTTCTCACAAAGACTATAGAGTATTAAACAAGACGACCAAAGTTGTGGAAATAATATGCAATGTTATCTTTGATGAGTCTACTTTAGTGCGCAGAGCTATAAGAGAGAAAGTGGATAGCAATCATGAGACTAATGATGTCCATGGTCAATCAATCTTAAATTCTTTCGAAAATATGCGTGTTGACCCGACTAAGTCTATGAGTGATTGCAATCCAATCCAGATGCACTCAACAGGTAACCAAACTGCTGACAAGGCCGATGATGCTAATGATCATGCTGAGGCCACCCCACCAATTTATCTCAATTATAATTTGGAGGATCGGGGATTAATCAATGATGAAGATGAAGAAATCCCAAGTCCAGGACGCATTGCTGAAGACGGCGAGGACGGTGCAGAAGATGGTGCTAAAGACAATGTTGAAGTACCTGCTGCTGAGATTCCCACTGCTGAAGTCCCAGAAGCTGATGTTCCCGTAGCAGACTATCAAGATGCTGACATTCAGAACGCTGAGCACCTGATGGATACTGAGGAAAATGTTGTAGTAGACAACAATCCAGCAGGAGAGGTAGATGCTAACGTTCCAGCACCCGTAAGACCCATATGGCTGCGTGCTCATCCTGTAGATGATGTCCTTGGAGATGTCAATGATCCTATTCTGACAAGGCAAGGCAATGCTATGCTTGTGTGCTATATCTCACAAGAAGAACCAAAGAAGATTGAGGAGGCGTTGCAATCTTCAGATTGGGTGAACGCTATGCAAGAGGAGCTTGTTGAGATTCAAGAACAAGAAAGATGAATCTAGAAATGTCGTCCGCAACAATGTTCGTTTATTAGCAAAGGGCTATAGACAATGCGAGGGAATTGATTATGATGAGATGTTTGCTCCAGTAGCACGTTTGGATGCAATTAGGCTATTCCTCGCATATGCCGCACATCATGAATTTGTTGTCATGCAAATAGATGTAAAGAGTGCGTTCTTGAATGGTGAGCTCAAAGAAGAAGTCTATGTTGAGCAACCACCAGGTTTTGAGCAGGGAAATCAAGTTTACAGGCTAAGGAAAGCTCTGTATGGGTTGATGCAGGCGCCAAGAGCATGGTATGGAACTCTATCTAAGTTCCTGCTAGCTAATGGATTCAAGAAAGGGAGGATAGACCAGACTCTCTTTCATATCAAGGATGAAGGAAGCATCTTGCTAGTGCAGATTTATGTTGATGACATCATATTTGGGTCAAAGAATCAAGACTTGTTTGACAAGTTTTCCAAGCTCATGACAAGTAATTTCCAGATGAGTATGATGGGGAAGATGTCGTACTTTCTTGGACTTCAAGTTCAGCAGTCAAGTGAGGGGATATTCATTCATCAGAGGAAATAAACTCAAGATTTGATTGCTAAGTTCTGCCCGGAGTAGACGAAGAGTCTAAGGATTCCAATAAGCATGACCTGTATTGCTGCACAGGAAAAGGAAGGAGATAATGTGAACCCTACTCTTTATCGAGGTATTATTGGTTCACTGCTATATCTCATAGCTAGGCGACCAGATATATCGTATGTTGTTGGTCTGTGTGCAAGATATCAAGCCAACCCCAAGAAGACGCATTTGGACATGCTAAAAGGATTGTAAGATATCTAAAATGTACCGAGGGTCTAGGAATTTGGTATCCAAGGTCCGATGGTCTAGCACTGAGTGGCTACTCGGATTTAAACTTTGGAGGGTGCAAGATTGATAGGAAAAACACTAGCGGGACCTGCCAATTTCTTGGGCACAAG
Organism: Plectranthus barbatus; assembly: GCA_026898455.1. NCBI lineage: Eukaryota > Viridiplantae > Streptophyta > Magnoliopsida > Lamiales > Lamiaceae > Plectranthus > Plectranthus barbatus. The sequence continues at coordinate 567,520 of JAPKLW010000350.1, forward strand.
CTCATTAGCTGGTTTAGCAAAAAGCAGAATTCAGTGGCAACGTCTACTACTGAAGTAGAGTATGTAGCAGCTGCTAGTTGTTGCTCGCAAGCTCTGTGGATTCGACAGCAACTACAAGATTATGATATTTTTCCTGAATGCGTGCCGATCTACTGCGACAACAAAAGTGCTATGTGCATTATGAAGAATCCTGTTCATCACTCAAGGACGAAGCATATTGATATCCGTCATCACTTCATCAGAGATCATCAGGAGAAGAAGGATATCGATGTCCGGTATATATGCACAGAAGATTAGATTGCTGATATATTCACCAAGCCGTTAGCAGAGGACAAATTCAAAGAATTATGTATTAAATTAGGTCTCATGGAATTGGACGATGTTGTGGATGAATGAGCTATTATTCTCATTCTTTCTGGATTTCTGGAGAAGATGGAGAAAACGCATCCTAGTTTACGCTTATTGAATGCTGAGCTTATCTACTGAGATGAGTCTGTTAGGCAGATAGCAGAGTTGATGAGTCTGCTAGGCAGATAGCAGAGGTGATGAGTCTGTTCAGCAGACAGCAGAAGCAGAAGATTGTTGATTTTTAAAGTCTTAACATTTTCAAAAGTATTTAGTATTTGGTGAGACTGTGTGAAAAGTGTTAACGAATTTGGCTAAGCTCGGAGTACTGTGGTGTTTGCAAAATTCAGTCAAATGCTATATGGGAATGCATTACAGTAAAAGGAAAGATATTTTTCATTCCAACAACTCCAGGCCTCCCTCGTGAAATTCGACTCCCCAAGATCATACACGATGATCATGTGGTTGAGGATGTCGAAGATCACCTTGTATGATGTCTTCAGACTGTGCGTAGAGGCCGTTGGATGGAACTCGGAGATAGGAGAATACCTCCACTTGTTCCACGCCGTCCACTCCGGGGCCATCTCCTCGTTGCCATACTCCTATATGTCCACAGGACCCCGACGAAGACCGAAGTCTGCTGCAAAACTGTCCGGCGTCCAGCAGATAAGCATCCCATTGAAAACACCAAAAATTACGTTATCTTTAGGAATGCAAGAATAGATGAAATCCTGGAGATATGTATCCTGAAAGTGCCTAGGAGTGAGGCTGACGAACTGCTCCAACCCGTTTTGGCGCAGACCAGCCATGACTTCTTCGGCGACTCCGTACTCCGACTCATACTTTATGTACAAGCCAGATTCGTGGAAGATTTTGTTCATTTGGACAATAAGATCCATTGGAGAAAACATTTTTGTGAAGAGAAGGAAGTTTATGTTAGGATTATATACTGAAAGCATATATGATTAAGTGTTTTGTACACTGGTCTTCATATATGTTGCTGCAACAATGCTCGCTATCTGATTAAACAAACATACAACGAACCATAATATCCTATTATCTCGCCTATAGGGATGATCATATGGTGTGTAGGAGATCACAGAGGATCATATGAATCATTTGACCTAGCGAGATATAAACAGTATCACAGCTGAGACGGTCCCTGGATAGGCTGTCGGTCTAAGCTGCGGCACATCGGTTCATAAGTGGGCTTATTCTAGCTACTTGATGTGTCGGTACATAGTTATGTATTGATGGGATCAACAGTGGGATGTGCCATTCTCATTGACATATGAATGAGCCAGATCCCTAACATACTTCCTATGATCTTAAACCTAACTGAAGGATAAGGGGCACACACAGATTGACCACACTTTGATTTACCATGGTGGCGTGTCTTACATGTACTCTTATACCCGTATTTTGGGTGTTGGCAATTTGTTTGTGGCCTGCTTAGTCTGGACGTTTAGGTAAGCATATCCGTTTCAGGATGGTGACATTCCCTGAGGAGCTCACGAGGTTCATTATGCTAAACCTTGCAGGTTGAATTATTTAATTCAGGCATAAGTGAAAAGGGGTGAGTGGCATTACTCAGGAAATAAGAGATTAATTAATTGTGGCTGATTGTCATAAGCCAAATTAATTAATAATTGTCTAAAACCTTAAATATGTGGATCATTTTAGTTTGGTGCAACCCGTTCCTAATAACGTGGTAATAAAGGGGCGAGTCAGCATTGTTACCGTGGTGAAGGTTAAAACAATGTTTTATTAATTAATTATGTTCTGGGTTGAACTAGGAAGGATTAGTTAATAAAGAGGGCCCACTTTATTATTTGCATCTGATCCCTGGTCTGGCCCATTAATTGCTCACAGCCCATTAGGGTTAGGGTTTCTCAAAACCCTAACACTATATATAGGCCTTCTCTCTATCAGATCATTAAGTTGTGATAACTAGGGTTTTCAGTATATTGAAAATAGAGAGAGACGGCGGCGGCTATCCGGTGGGAGGAACTGATCGATTCCTCCAGATCTCGGATTCAACTTGGTAGATAATCCTCACCAGATTTCCAAGGAGCTAGGGAACAGATCAGAAGATCAGATCTGTAGGAACAATTGTTCATCACTGGCGTTCAGATTCAGATCCAGATCTATTTCATCGTTATTGGCTCCGATCTAGATCTGTAGATCAAACGGTGAAATCAGGTATTCTCTAAATCCATCATCTGCAATTAATATTGTAGGAGCATGCATAGGATCACAACTAATCCTTGGTATCAGAGCAATCCTTGGCAAGAAATTAATTAATGGCAACTCGTGTTGTCCATCGTAGACTCAAACCCTACAATTGGTATCAGAGCCAGGTTTATGTTCTTAGGCTCTATCTTGGATAAATTAAAATTAAATAAATATGTATGTTCATGGATGGATTTAAATTGTCGTGGATGATTTTGTTCTCGTGGCCTTCTCGTTTTTGGATCTGTTTTTTAACCACGAGAAAATCCGTGGTTAGATTTAATAGGAAAAATCATGTTATAGACTTAGATCTATTTTTTTTGTATTTTTTATTTTTTTAAAATCTGTAAAATTGAGATCCGGAAGAACGAAGAGGACGAAGAACAGACATGGAACAGTGCCCAGGGTTCAGCCCCTTTCAGCAGCCGGCGGCGGCAGCGGCGGGCAGGCACTCTGCCTGCGACTGGGCCGTGCCCAGTTTTTCATGGCTGCTGCGTGCATTTCCGGCGGAGCCCCAGGTCTGGCAAGGCGCGCGCCTCCTGCGGGCGGCGGTGCAGGCTGGACGACGCGCGGACTCGCGGCACACGTGACCAGCGGGTGGCGGGGGCGGGGACTACTCCCCGCGGCTGGGCCGCGCCTGTCTTTCTCTCTCCCATCGCGTTTCGCTCCAGCAACCGATGACATGGCTGGGGGATGTAGCAGACAGCGACGGTGGTGGTTGCGCATGGTGGCGAGCACGCACACGCCTGGGCTGTGTGTCGGCGGTCGCACGGAGAAGCAGGCAGCAGCGCGCGGCGGTGGTTGCAGCGGCGCAGTCCCTGGCTGAGGCTACTGCTGCTTTGCGCGACTCCTACGACCGGTGACGTGGCCGGGCTGCGACGGCGCCGTGGTGGCTGAGCTCGGGGGGGGGGGGGGCGGCTGGCTGCAAACTCCGGCCACAGGCGGCGGCCGGCGGTGCTGTGTAGGTGGTGGCGGGGTTTGGAAACTAGGGTTTCCAAACTCTAGGGTTTCCAAGTCCGGGCCGAAAATCGGGCTTCTCAGCCCGGAGGTGGCCCGCAATCCTGAAATTAGTGTTTGGCTGCTGTTTGGGCCTGAAACCCTAATTCTAAAGCCCAAATTGTTGTTGATGCATTTCAAATCAGATTTCAGGTGAAACAGAGGCCCAGTTTGAAGACCTGTACTGAGAAATAAATCTTGTAATAGATAGATTTAATTATTTTTCAGTTGTAATCGCATCTAAGGGGCCACGAGAATTTATATGTTTATTTATTTATTCTCGTATTGATGTGATTTATTATTTGCGCACTAGTAAATAATAGGAAGCATGATTATTTGCTTTAATTATTTACTGTTATAAGCATGTTGCAATTTAATTTTTGAGCATGTCTTATGTGATTTATTTTATGTTTTAAATTATGTCTATAAATTCCGGGATCATATTAATTTATGATGGAATTTTGGGTGTGATATAATTTATGTGAACATAAAATAATGTGTGCGCATGAAACCTTTAGAATTAAAAATACTAAGCTGGATTTTGGTTCTTTTCTAACCAAGATCTTTAGACCTCCACAAATACGACTTCTCATTGGAAGTAAGGCATCTCGAAGCGTAAACGTCTACTCAGTAGCTTGCGTTAGAGGTCCCTTACCAGTTCTAATGCGATGAGGTTTCTAAATAAAACATTTAGTTTAAGATGAGAAGTGGGAGCCTCTGAGCAAACGTATACTCAGTAGCTTGCATTGAGACAACTTTCACTGGTCTCTAAGATTAAACTAAATGGGATAACAAAGGACGTTAAGGGCATGCGGTATGGGTCTAGTACGTATGCTAAATCGTCCCTTAATGTCCAGAGTTAGGCTTGTGGTGTTGCCTGGAGTATAACTCAGTCGTGATGTCCCTGCTCCGGATAGGTGAACATGGTCTTAAGATCTCCAATATTAATTTCTTTCGCTTAAGATCTCCAATATTAATTTCTTAACATGGCATGTTAAGAAATTAAAGGACCTACTTTGGTCTGGTTGAGCGTTTGCCGTAAACGTCTACTCAGTAGCTTGCGGTGAATTAGCTTGGGCAATTGGAGGAAGCAAATTGCATTGTTTATCTAAAGGTTATATGCATATTTATTTCAATTGTTCGTAGTATGTGCTTACTTTAATTCGCTTATTTGTTTTCACATATGTCTATGAATAATGTCATTAATATCCTTGCTCAAAATCCTCTCAATGGTCCGAATTTCCTTGAATGGAAACGTAATTTGGATTATATCCTTGTTGCGGAAGAACACAAGTTTGTCCTTACTGATCCTTGTCCGCAAGTCCCAGCTGCTGATGCTACTGTTGAGCAGCAGCAGTCTTACAATAAGTGGATCAAGTCTAACAATGTAGTGAAATGCTACATGATGACCACTATGAGTAAGGTACTGCAGCTGCAACATCAGCATTATGATAAGGCCCGTGAGATTATGGATAATCTAGCAGCGACTTATGGGGAGACGGACAGAACTGTCAGATTTAATCTCATGAAGGAGATTGTGAGTAAGAAAATGTCTGAAGGCAGTTCAGTGAGAGAGCACGTGGTTGCCATTACTCACCTCATGGATGAACTAACGTTGCATGGTGGTGGTATTGACGCAGAAGCCCAAGTCGATATCATACTAAACTCTCTTCCCAAGTCTTTTGAAAACTTCAGGTTGAATGCTGTGATGAACAAGAAGGAGTTTACTCTTAATGAGTTACTCAGTGACTTGATGGCAGCACAGTCCCTGATGGAACCCGAGAAAGCAGTTTCAGTTTCTTCCGGTAGCCGGTCTGCTGCTCCTAAACAAGCAAATACTAAGAGAACGGCTAGGAACAAGAACAAGAAAACTGCTGGAGGGAACAATGGAGTTTATGCTCCAAAGAAAAAGGCTGGGAAAGTTAAAGGAAAGGGCAAGTGTTACCGCTGTGGCAAGATAGGACACTGGAAAGCAAATTGTCCAGGTGTTAACACCAATGGACAAGGTACGTCATCATTTACATGTTTAGTATCAGTTTTCTACTCCTTGTGAGTAGTGGTTACCGTGAGTACTAATCATGTTTTGGCTGCACTATGCAGGGAATCAAGCTGATGATGCTAGAGGATGACGGGATTACCAACTCCAAGGAAGTTGCTAGAGATCTTCTCAAGCTGTTGGAGTTATTTGCTTTAAGTTTATGTTAAAACTCTGTTTTAATTCAAGATCTTTTGAAGAGATATTGGTTTTTGTTTTGATAAACATATTTTTCATCTATTGTTATGGATTATCAGTTATTCCGATAGAGTTTTTCTATCATGACGAATAACAGTGTTTTCTATTATGGATGATTGTCTCTTCATTAGTTGATAACATAAACTATCAATGTTCTAAGGTATAATTTAAAGAACCTTTATAGAGATAGGTTACATCAGTCTAAGTAGTTTTAAGTAATTCATGGAATTATGGATTCAATCCAAGTATTCCTAAGAATGGTACTTATGACAACTACTTAGAGGTATAAGATGGTAACCAGGCCTTTTATAGGCGATTATATCTATAGATTATTTCGTGTTTGCTCTGGTTTGCTGGTTTGAGTCTACTTCCGCAGTTGCCTTAACAGGCATTGATACTGTAATCATTTAAGATTTGGATATGTTTATCTAGTTCACTACAAGTCTTAGTCTCTTGCTTTAATTAAGAGCGTTCAAGACTAAGGCAGAGAATAAGTTAAACAAGACCGTAAAAACATTATGGTTCATTCATAATGGTGTATCTTAAGTGATTGGTTTTGCAGTATCTAGCAGAGCAAAGGGATTGCATCCCAGTTAACTACGCCTATTATCCCTCGATTGGGATAGTGTAGGTAAAACGAAATAAGATTCTTTAAAAGTTTATAAGTTATGCCAGCTTTGCCAAATTTTCGTTTTTGGGAAGAGCGCCAAAAGCAGTTGTGTATTTGCTTAATCTAGTGCCTTCTAAATCAGTTCCAAATACCCTAGCAGACCTTGACTTTGTCAAAAGGGCAATGATGGGTAATTCGGCTGTTAAGCTGATATAGGAATCTGATTGGTTCGAAGAAAGGTTTAAGCTAGTACTGCTTTGTGGGCTATTCCAGGTAAACGAAAAAGATGGTTACTTTGTGTATCCTAGATACAAGCAAGTTGTATGGGATGAAACCATGAATCCAAATGTGAGTTTGTTCTCTAAAGTTTTAGAGAAGACAATTCAAATCCATCAGGAAATACCCCGTGGCATATTGTGCATACCTTGGAAGGTATGGTACCAATTGCACGGTCACCTGTGTAAGGTGGTAAACGACAAATTAATGCACCATTAACTGACAACATAAAAGGAGCATTGTTGCAGTGGGAGGTTGCCTTAACAGGCTTAATGGTACTGGTTCGTGGAAATAGTCTCTGGACTTGTTCCCAGCTTAACGAACAACATCGTACTTATCCCTTAAAGCGCAATGAAGCTGTTAAGACAAATGATGTAGTTAATTGACGTTAAGTCATGGATTCAGAAATGAATCAGTAAAGGTTATGGTTGTGTGTCAGGATTAGTGATTGCCAAATAGCTTACCAGCTATAAGTGACTGATTGATATACAAGGAAAGAAATGCTCGAATGGTAACCTAGTATATTCAAATATCTAGGTTAGTGAGTAAGGTATGTTTCACAATAGGACTTTCTCCCTGGTTGCAACTGTTAAACCCATACGAGTTCTTTTAACCATAACAGCACATATGAATCTAAATATTTGGAAGATAGATGACGTCATCCGTATTTTATAGACGGGTACCTTGATAAAAGGTGACGACATCTGTATGCAACAACCAGATAAGTTATGTGCAAAGCATCATGTCTGGAAGCCAAGGTAGTTCAAGTATGAACTTAAGGGAGCTTCAAAGTCATGAAACAGACATTTCGATATTGTCTATCGAGATTGAGAGTTTCATGTACCAGTTATGTGTCAGCGGAAGCGTGGTTTTCCTTGCACATTATGTAGATGGTATTTTCACATTCGAAAACGGTGTGGAGATATTGTCAGGCATAAAGGATGGTTATCCGAACAGTTTCAGAAGTAGGACTTATGAGATCTTGGAACATCTTTTGAATTAAAGTCTTGTGTGGTCACAAGAAAAGGATGTTCAGGTATCTCAAGTCGCTTAAATTGATTCTGTGGTGATTCGTTCATAACAAGAAAGATTGTTGTCTTTCTATATTGTAAATGAACAAAATTTCATATCTGCAATGTTATAAGCATGTTAAACAGATATCAATTCAACTAAAGATAGGCACGTTGGTTTACAAATGAGCCTTGTGAGTTGAATGGCATCGGATATCCAGGAGGATCATAAGGAAAGGAAATCGACCTCTAACTATGTGTTGGCCTTGGAGGAGGAGTTATAGGAATCTAACACAGAAGTGTGTTGGGGGTTCCAGTATGAAGGCTAAGTTTTTTGACAGCTTCATTAGCTTCGCAAGAAGCAGTATAACTCCGATGCCATCCTCTAGAGGTGTGTGTTCTGAGTTTGCCTAATAAAATCACAAGTAATTGTGATTGTGTTGGTGCAATGACAAACTCAAGGGAACCCAAGACTCACAAGGTGGTGAAACACATAGGATGTGTGGTATCACATCATACGAGAAATCCAGACAAGAGGTGACGTGAATGCAGTGGGAGTGATTGACAGTATAGACACACTTAATACTTTGACAAAGCAATGGTATTATGCTTTAAGTATAAGTGGGAGATTGTTGGGATTATATACTGAAAGCATATATGATTAAGTGTTTTGTACACTGGTCTTCATATATGTTGCTGCAACAATGCTCGCTATCTGATTAAACAAACATACAACGAACCATAATATCCTATTATCTCGCCTATAGGGATGATCATATGGTGTGTAGGAGATCACAGAGGATCATATGAATCGTTTGACCTAGCGAGATATAAACAGTATCACAGCTGAGACGGTCCCTGGATAGGCTGTCGGTCTAAGCTGCGGCACATCGGTTCATAAGTGGGCTTATCCTAGCTACTTGATGTGTCGGTACATAGTTATGTATTGATGGGATCAATAGTGGGATGTGCCATTCTCATTGACATGTGAATGAGCAAGATCCCTAACATACTTCCTATGATCTTAAACCTAACTGAAGGATAAGGGGCTCACACAGATTGACCACACTTTGATTTACCATGGTGGCAAGTCTTACATGTACTCTTATACCCGTATTTTGGGTGTTGGCAATTTGTGTGTGGCCTGCTTAGTCTGGACGTTTAGGTAAGCATATCCGTTTCAGGATGGTGACATTCCCTGAGGAGCTCACAAGGTTCATTATGCTAAACCCTGCAGGTTGAATTATTTAATTCAGGCATAAGTGAAAAGGGGTGAGTGGCATTACTCAGGAAATAAGAGAATAATTAATTGTGGCTGATTGTCATAAGCCAAATTAATTAATAAATGTCTAAAACCTTAAATATGTGGATCATGTTAGTTTGGTGCAACCCATTCCTAATAACGTGGTAATAAAGGGGCGAGTCAGCATTGTTACCGTGGTGAAGGTTGAAACAATGTTTTATTAATTAATTATGTTCTGGGTTGAACAAGGAAGGATTAATTAATAAAGACGGCCCACTTTATTATTTGCATCTGATCCCTGGTCTGGCCCATTAATTGCTCACAGCCCATTAGGGTTAGGGTTTCTCAGAACCCTAACACTATATATAGGCTTCTCTCTATCAGATCATTAAGTTGTGATAACTAGGGTTTTCAGTATATTGAAAATAGAGAGAGACGACGGCGGCTATCCGGTGGGAGGAACTAATCGATTCCTCCAGATCTCGGATTCTACTTGGTAGATAATCCTCACTAGATTTCCAAGAAGCAAGGGAAGAGATCAGAAGATCAGATCTGTAGGAACAATTGTTCATCGCTAGCGTTCAGATTCAGATCTAGATCTATTTCATCGTTATTGGCTCCGATCTTGATCTGTAGATCAAACGGTGAAATCAGGTATTCTCTAAATCCATCCTCTGCAATTAATATTGTAGGAGCATGCATAGGATCGCATGGTTTATTTAATTGAAATTTATTCCTTATATCCTAAGAACGATCCTTGGCCAAAAATTAATTAATGGCAACTCGTGTTGTCCATCGTAGACTCAAACCCTACAGTTTATCTTGCTTTGAAGACTATAGGGAAAGTGAGATGTAGAAAGACAGAGAAGTGAGGCCAATAGTTTCTACATAAGGTGATATTTATAGGCAAAATTATCCTATTATGGACGGGAACTTGGACAAATATGATCACGTCAGTTCAGTACTTCTCTCGGAATTCGAAGAGTCACTTAGAGAGAGCAATCGACACATAAGCTAGGTATGTTCCATCGAAGACAGACGAGATCTAAGGTGGTCAGAAGGCAAAAGATTTGGGGTAATTATTACAAGATTTTGATGATTAAGTCTAGCCTTCTGAGTCCAAGTGCTCAGCAGACCCTATTCTAGCATGCTTGGCATGAGTGCTAAGTCCAAGCTCTTAGCAGACCTATATGCATGCATGAGGTTTCTTTGTAGCAGACTGTTAAGTCCCAGCTCGTAGTAGTCTTCGGCCTGCTAAGGAAAGTCAAAAGGCAGGATGATTTGAATTTCAAATGGGACGTGCATTTATTGCGTGCAGATGGCGGCGATGAACCACGACTTGACACATCATCAATACTCGAGTTTATAGGTGCATGGGTAACCATACGAAACGTCTCCACAAAGTCTAGCCGTTGATTGAAGATGAGGCGATTCATCCCCAACTGTCAAATCTTTACCAATAAGGTATAAACACTTCACTTACTCAAATTTCTCTACTTTCCAGAAATTCAAATCCCTAAATCTTCAAACCTTCAAGCTCTCTGAACATTCCCGAGTCTCTCTCAAAATCTTTCCTACGTTCTTCTGAATATTGCTGCTAATCCCGAATCCCCCACTCACTCCCATCATTCTGAACCATCCGTTCATTCCACCTCATCGGATTCATCTACGGAATTCGGTACCCCCATTCACTCCCGTACCTCCACTATGACTGACCATGAGAGATGGGCACCTGAATATACTGGAGTTGTCAAGAAGGAGGACGTGGAAGACAACATCCCTTATGGCCAGTTGGTGACTTTGGCTAAAAATAAGGAGCAGTCCGGGTTGTCTACCAACTAGAAGAGGGCTGCATAGGTGATGAAGGACCGCATCTTGTATACTCCTCTCGGTGCTCGACAATTCCTAGAATGGCTGATGGAAGCCCTAAACAAGATCGGCGTTATTCAATATCTTTCAGCAGAACCATTGTGGTTTCATCCCCACATGGTGTCTGAGTTTTATGCTCGCGCGGTCCTTGAAGAGTCGACCCAGAAATCATTCAAGACTTCGGTATTTGAGACTATTCTTGAGGTGAGCCTAGCTATTTTGGCGACGATGTTCGGTCTTCCGAACAAGGGTGAGCGTGTGGCTACGTACAAGCTAAATGACATAGAGGAGATGAAGAGGCAATGGAAGATGTGGAAGAAGCCGGAGCTGGTGAAAGATAACAAGGGTGAGCACATCACTTTCAAATTCGCCACCCCCATCAATCAATTCAAGGAGGACTACAAGCTCCTCGCTTAGCTTGTAATCAAAATGTTCCAATGTGATGCTGGATCATTCTCACAACTGTCCACACATAAATATTCGGTGATGATGGCGATAGTGGACAAGATTGAAGGGAACCTGACAGAGTTCTTCTTTGGACAATGGTTGGAGCACGTCTGGAAGAATGTGACTGTGAAGAAGGAAGGAACATACTCTTCCAACGTGAAGTTCGGGGTAAAGATTAGCAAGTTCATCGAAATGTTCTTCCACACGAAGAAGCTTGATGCAGGGGAGAAGCTTCTTCCAACTGATTTCATTCCACAAACGAAGAAGGTGACATTCTATCCCGATCCCAAACTCCCAAGGATTCTGAAGGGCAAATCAAATGTGGATCCAAAGGCTCCCACTTCGCCTGAGGAGCCCCCCCAGAAGAATTGGCTTTTCCAACATTTTCGTAGGCGCATGTTATGACTCTCAAGGTAATAGCCGCTGCTCAGAAAACTGCAGAGACAGAGCAATGCTTCCAGAACTTGGAAGAGAGTGTGAAATTGGGAAATCTGCCAGAACATCGGATTAATGAGATCATGGCCAAGAAGGAAGTAGAACAGCAATCACTGGTTCTGGGTGCCATTGCAATCGCAATACCGAAGAAAAGAGGTCTGATATTCCCTCTCTTGAGAAGAAAAAGAAGCAGTCACGGCGGAGGCTTGTCCTGACCTTTGAGAAAGAGAAAGCAGAGCTTTCCGCAGCAGAGAAGGAGGTTGCTAAAATAAAATTAGACAATACTCCTTTGTCTGCTAGATGCCTCGAGGAGCGTCTCAAATATATAAAAAAGACAAAGAAGAAGAGGAAAGCAGAACAAGCAGTGATAGAGAAGAAGACCTTCAAGAAGAAAATGGAGGAGATGAATTTCGAAGCAAAAGATAGGAACTTTGAGCAGGCGAAAAAGGCTGATGATGAACGTGCCGAGGTAAAGACAGTTGCTCGATTGTTGGAGCAGGCGGCACGGGAGGCTTCCCAGCAAAGAATCGAAGCTGAAGAGCATAAGAAAGGTAAAGCTAAGGAAGGTGGACGAATCACTGTCACCATTCCAAAGGTCGATGCCAGTGGAGCAATCATACCCAAAGAGGAAGCTATGACCGATAAAAAGCTTGATCAACTCTTACAATTCGGAGCGTTCAATGCACAAGAGCACTCCAAAGGGAAAAGTGTGCAAATTTGTGAGCCCAGAGGTGAATCCCGCAGCAGCAGTAGCTCAGATGAGGAGAGGCCACCTAGATTTGAGGAGATGCCACCCAGAGATAAGGACCCTGGTCCATTCAGGAGCAGTGTAGCAGGATGAGGATGAGGCAGAGACTGCTGAGGAACAACATATTGAGCAGACTGCTAACATTGCTGAAAACCAGGATGTTGAGCAAGTTACAAGGAGAGGAGAAGGTCAGCAATGAGACTCCTGCAGAATATGATTTTGAATCTGATTTAGAAGGAGAGTCTGAGGATGTCTATGATGCACGCATCCAGAGAAAGATTAAAAAAGGTGAAGGCAATCAACATCGAGTATATTTCAATGGATGTACTTGGACCTCGATTCAAATTGCAAAGGATATCTCAGTGGTGTGCTCCGGTCCAAATCCAAGAGGAGGTAAATGCTGATTTCTTTCATTTTCTATCTGAGATTGAAGAATTCGTCACGACAGAGGTTGAAAGAGACCTAGAAAATGTATTTTATGCTGAGATCGATGAGTCCAACGAGCAAGGGAAGCTGCTAGCCGAAGAGCTTAGGAGATGGAAGAAGTTCGATTACATGATGTTCCAGCTCTGTTTTGAAGAGCGGATGTTGGTCATTGGTGCTAAAGGAATGAACTTCTGGAGGAATGAGGAGAAATGAGAGAACGATTGGGTTGACCAAGTAGCTGGATCCAAGCAATACTCAGATAAGCAAGTCATTGCTAGACTGCAGGCGATCCGTGCTCATCGACTTTTCTCAAAGTCCAAATCACTACCACCATTTTCCTTTGCTCCCGATGGTTACTCTGACGCTAGGATCGAACTTTCTAAACATAAAGCTAGAGCAGCTGCTGAGTATCGTTGTTGGCAAGCAGAATACAAGCTTCTCAAGAAAGATAGAATGGAAACTCGAAAGGCCGCGATGGTTGCTGAGCAAGAGGCTGCTGAACTAAACAGACAAGAAAGATCGATTGTCAAGTTCTTGAACATAGACCTCCTGGATACCATCTAAACTGCTCAAGCGGAGGAAGCCCATGAAGCAGAGACTGCTCAAATCATGGATGCTTCTCAAAGAATGATGCTTGAGGAAGAACGATATATGGCTGCTCATGCTCATATTGCTCATGATGTTGAAGCCGCTCAGATCTGAGAGACCATAGCAACAGCAAAACCGAACCAGGAAGAGCCCCCCACCGCTGCAGGTCTGGACATGGTGCTAGCATCTAAATCTTCTGCATTTGAAGCTACACCAGTATGTTCTTATGCTTTCCAAACCTATGTGGATTCAGCCGTTCAGAAAGCAATGCGAGGTGTCGTCTCTTCCTTCAATAACCGAGTTGAGATAGAGAAAGTCGCGATCAAGAAGGAAGGAAGTTAATGAGGTTCGGACCGAGATAACGAATGTCTGTTTAGAGGTTGCCGAGGTCAGAACAGACGTTTCCTCTGTGAAACAGGATGTGAAGGATACTAGGGCAGAAGTTTCTAAACCTTAGCAACAATTCCAATTTAATTTCCAATCCTTTTCTGCTGATGTGCAATAAAAACTCATACAATTTTGCACTGCACATTCAAGGTTTAATTATCAATCCAGGTCCTTCTTCCCTTCGCCCGCTAGATTACCGAGATACTATAGCAAAGTCTTATAGCTAGACAAAATAGAATCGTTGAATAATTTCTATCAATCTAGGCAATCAATTTAAACCTATGCTAACAACATATAACAAGTAATGAATTAAACCAAAAATTGACATTCAATCTCAATCAATCAAATCACTTCTCTCCACACTTTGATAAACCAAGACAAACAAATACTCAATTGAGGTAGATAGGATGTTGAAATAAACATAGATTTAATCCAATTAGGCTAATCATTGATGTAAACAAAATTTATACCCTAGGAGATTGAGCAATCGACCCTACTCTCGTTAACCCCTTGTCACGGCGAGCTAACGGTTGATGATGCTAAGACTCGCAAACAGCTACGTTATTAAGCCCTAGACCACTCCAAATAGAACGTCAATTATCGCCCTACGACCTAGCCCCGCACAGGGATTTGAACTAAAATTGTAAGAATCTACACTATTCAAGACGATTCCGCCCATGGGTAGGCTGCAACGTTCACTTCAACTACCTCGTAAGCTGGCTATTACCTACACCTAAGAAATAAGGAACAAGATCTAGTGCAATTCAAGCTCTCAAAGGGAAGTAAACAAACAATTATCAAACCTAATCTTCATGCATCCTTGTTCAAATCAACATCCAAATTGAATTAGAGCAACATACCTCTCAATTGTAACTATACAAATTTGAAATAAAATACATCCAATACAAATTGTTAAGTAGAAAGTGAAATCTTCCCCAATTGGATTTGCTAGGTCTTGATCTACCCCCTTGGATCTTCAATTATTATCCAAGGATTGATGAATTAGCTCCTTGATACCTTGGGTAAGGTTTTGGAAGGGATGGAAATGGGAATCATAGAGAGAATTTAGGAGGAGGTTATCCAAAGTTATCAAAAATTCTCAAAGGAAACCGTAAGAACACAAACATGCATGCGCACACATAACAAAATATGTCATTTTACGCACATATCATAATCCCCCAAACTTGAACCTTTGATTGTCCTTAATCAAAACAAAGTAAAGCTGTTAATCTACCTCGTGCAATACCTCATAGCTCATCAAGATTATCTTAGCATGTTCAAATAAAATGAGATTATCACCTAATTTTGTGACAAGGTTAATGCTAAGAACATGAACCACTCATCAAGAATGGATACAAGAAACGAAAGCACTCCCTCACGTGTTTAGGGACGATGAGATACACTCAATCACAAGATATCGAGCTTGATTTCCATAGGCTTGCATCCATTCTCACCACTATACTACAACGAGTTAGTTTCTAGAATAAAAAAGGTCTTTTCACGGGTTGTAACGTGGCTAACTAAAAGGTGGGTGGTTTTGGGCCAAAGTGACTAAACTTCTCAATTTCCCAAACCCTCAAACTTGTTATCTTCGAACCACTTCAAACCCCGAGGCTTATTCATTTCACAATACTTTTTTTCTTTTTCTTTTCATCTTCTTTTTCATAATTTATCAATTGCACCAAAAACTTTTGTTGGTGCCACATTTTCTAGGATTCAAACCAATCATTTATTTCATATCTTTCATGCCTCAACATTTCCCATCAATACAACTTCAATCAATTCCCAACCCAACTCTCATCACCGTATTCACCCTCATACACTCTTTCCCCCCAAATATGGTCCTAATCATATCAAAGAAGATTCACCAATAAAGCTAAATCACGGGGGGTCAAAGATACGAAAGGTAAATTAATGATAACAACCACCTTATACTCCAAGTGTGAAAGGTAGGACTAAGAATCAATGGCCTAAGATCATTTTCTAGTTACACACTCATGCCAATAGATAGAGAACGGATGCAAGTTCTAGATCTCGTACTCTCAATCTTGCCACTCACAAACAATATAGATATGACAATATCATGGCTCTAACATCACAGCTTTTTGTCAAGTCCTATGCATTAACCACACACAAAACTCGACAATTCAAAAGTTCAACTAAAACATGCTTCGACAACTAGATTCCGCCCTATCATTGGTTGAGATAAACATCCAACTTCACCAAGTAAATCATGATTCAAACCTCAAGTCTAGTTCGGGTTCATCACACACACACAAGCACACAACAACCTAAAAACAATCTACATGCATACAACATTCTAACAACAAACTAAATGCAATGTAACTAATTGTCAAGAGAAACGATAGAATACGTTACCCATCGGTAGCCACGATCGAACAGCTTCTCCAAGACCTTATTTCTACCTACTAAATCAACTCAAACACCACCAAACACTTGAGCATAAAACAAACCAATAAAGCTCACATATCCACCAAACTATCCACAAACCAAATATCAACAATGATAACATCATATCCAATAGCTCAACCATACAAACCAAACCAATAATCCAAACCACAAACCATGCATAATAGGAAATAATAAATCATGCCAACTCATTAATAATTCTATCCACAATCACAATCAAACAATCCTCAACCAAATTCACTTCCAAAACCTCTTTCCACCATCATTCCATTATCCAAAATCTTTATACATAAATCCTTTTTCCACTAGCTCCACCAAACATACCATCAAAATCAATGTTCAACAAACTCAAACCCATGAAAATATCCATGCATATCATCAAGATGAGCATAGTTCGCAACATTCATCCAAGGTAGAATATCAATATAGGTACAACCGAATCGAATCGAATCCAATAAAGGGACAATATCCAACAACTAAACTAAACTAAAGCAAACTAGGATAGAGAAAGAGAAGAGAGGAATAAACCAAGACACCGGCTACCGGCACATCCCCCCAAACTTAGTCAAGTGAGACTAAGTTTGCAAAAAAGGTGGACGGTGCATCGTCACTCCTTTTGATCTTGTAGTTCCTCCCTACAAACACAAAACAAAAAAAAAACTAGACATTTATTCAAAATCAAAGCAACTAAAAGCAATTAAACAAAAGAAAGAAAATTGGTTGGGTTGCCTCCCAACAAGCGCTTCCTTAACGTCGGTAGCTAGACGACCTTACCACATCATCCATTATCAAAAATCTTGTGGGTTTTTAATACACCTTTCTCCCTTAATCTGCATTTACTTGGGAGCAATTTGTCCAAAGCGATTTTTCTTTCACCTCTATCATCTCTCCAAGGAGGATTGATTATCTTGTCGAACTCAAATTGCATGAATGAGTGCTCATTCTTTGAAGTATTCTTCAAGCCATTCTCCAAACTAATCCCCACTTCAAGAAACTCATTGATCCACTCATCCAATGCACTTACCATTCTCTCCTCAACCTTTTCTACTTTGTCTATCACTCGTGAAGGGAATTTAAGAATCACATCGCCACATAGACTTTCCAACATAATTTCCTCATTATGTTTCTCTCCTTCATCATTTCGTACTAAGGCCGGAACTTCTTTCATTACCTCAAGTGAAGGTATCTCAAGATCAACATTCTTCGCACTTTCAATGTGTATCTTCTCCTCGTCGGTGCCATCATCCTCTTTCTCTTCTTGAGGTAACTCTTTACCTTCTTTCTTTTATTCTTCTCCTTGCAATACCACTATCTTCTCTTCTTTGAGTTCTTCTAGCCAAGGTTTCTCCTCTTGCTTTGTTTCACTCATTGGCTTGGCAATGATCGATTCGTGCTTCAGAGTGTCCTCAAATATTTCTTCATTCACCTCACATTTTCTTTCCTTGACATCCTCACTTTTCCTATTTGAACTCCTTAACAACCGAAGTTGTTCTTACATTAAATCCAATTGGCTTTTCAACCAATCATCTTCACTAGTCTCTGGTACAGATTTCTTTGCACGGTATTCTCTTTCATTTTCCCATCATTGGCAATCACCTTCCCACATGTTCTCATACACACTTCGGAGCGTCCTTTGTGGCCTTTATCTCTCAATCATTTTGGCCTTCATTTCCTCCATTTGTTTTTGCAAATTATACACTCTCTCCGTGTTAATTCCATGATGATTCTCCATTTTACACCTACAAGAATCCAACAAACTCAAAGTACCAACAAATACAAAAACAAACAACAAATTATTCACACAAACAAAAACACAAACACCTAACCTACAAGCTTCACTTTTCCCCCAATATCTAGCAACCCACTAAATAAATTCCCCGGCAACGGCGCAAAAAACTTGATGTGAAATAAAAACTCATTCAAATTCTCACTGCACACTCAGGGTTTAATTATCAATCCAGGTCCTTCTTCCCTTCGCCCGCTAGATTACCGAGATACTATAGCAAAGTCTTATAGCTAGGCAAAATAGAATCGTTGAGTAATTTCTATCAATCTAGGCAATCAATTTAAACCTATTCTAACAACATATAGCACGTAATGAATTAAACAAAAAATTGACATACATTCTCAATCAATCAAATCACTTCTCTCCACACTTTGGTAAACCAAGACAAACAAATACTCATATAAGGTAGATAGGATATTGAAATAAACGTAGATTTAATCCAATTAGGTTAATCATTGATGTAAACACATTTTACTCTCTAGGAGATTGAGCAATCGACCCTACAATCGTTAACCCCTTGTCACGATGAGCTAACAGTTGATGATGCTAAGATTCGCAAACAGCTATGTTATTAAGCCCTAGACCACTCCAAATAGAACGTCAATTATCGCCCTATGACCTAGCCCCGCACAGGGATTGGAACTAAAATCGTAAGAATCTACACTATTCACGACAATTCCGCCCGCGTGTTGGCTGCAGCGTTCACGTCATCTACCTCCTAAGCTGGCTATTACCTACACCTAAGAGGTAAGGAACAAGATCTAGTGCAATTCAAGCTCTCAAAGGGAAGTAAACAAACAATTATCAAACCTAATCTTCATGCATCCTTGTTCAAATCAACATCCAAATTGAATTAGAGTAACATACCTCTCAATTGTAACAATACAAAGTTGAAATCAAATACATCCATTACAAATTGATAAGTAGAAAGTGAAATCTTCCCCAATTGGATTTGCTAGGTCTTGATCTACCCCCTTGGATCATCAATTCTTCTCTAAGGATTGATGAATTAGCACCTTGATACCTTAAGTAAGGTTTTGGAAGGGATGGAAATGGGAATCGTAGAGAGAATTTAGGAAGAGGTTATCTAAAGTTATAAAAAATTCTCTAAAGTAACCGTTTTTCCCCTTTTATAATGAGCAAACAGGGCCTCGGATTGCCCGAGCCACCCATGGCTCGCCCGAGCCATGTTGAAAACTGACAAACCACCAAAATCTGCTCTGGCTCGGCCGAGCAAGCTCTCTGTCCTGCCAGGATCAGTCGAGCCAAATCTGGCCCGGCCGAGCGACAGGCTTGGTCGAGCCAAATTTGGCCCGGCCGAGCCATTCTGGATCCACACACCTTTTTTCTCCAAAACTCACCAAAAAGTGTTGTTTTATGCTCAAAACGCAACCTACAACTTCCAAAACTCAAAAACACGAAAACACGACAAAAGAGCAACAAAAACATATGATATGAGAGTAAAATGGACACAAAGATGTCCGCGCACACATCGAAAAATAGGTCATTTTACGCACATATCATCTGCCACATTCTATGTTGCAATCAAAGAGGGGGAAGAGAGGAGACTTGCTGAAGCTACCCAGAGGGAGAAAGAGGAAGAAGCGCTGGCTGCTAAGGAAGAGCAGCGCAAGCTTGCACTTGAGGAGCTAAGAAGGAAAGATGAGGAACTAAGAAGGGTAGATGAGGAGCTAAAATTTCAAAGGTTGGAAATGGAAAATGAAAGGCTTGCTAAGCAGCTGGAGTTGGAAGTTGCTGAGAGGATGGCTAGCAAGGAGTATCTAGAAAAGTTTGTGCATTCGGCACTTGGAAAATTTGATGCACTTGATAAGAAGAAGCTTGCTCCCAACTCTTGATTTTACTTTCTTAACACCCTTCCCTTCTTACCCATTTTTTTGATATTCCTTTTCATTTGTAAATTGTAATTCTCATATCAAATGAATGAAAATTGAATCAGACTTGGACAATTCCTTATTATCGATTTCTGAATTTTATTGCGTGCTATAGTTGATATACACTTTAGTGTATCCAACGAATTTGCTCTGGATTGGTTGTGAATGCCTGCTAATTCATTTGGATGCTAGAATTTCTAGCAGACTCCTTGCAGCATTTACGTATATTTTTTCAAGAGGAGAAATATTCCCAGCGCATATTAAGGGTGAATCATGAAAAACCAATCCTGCTAGATCTAAGATGGATAAACTCTGAGTTAGATTGCTAGATTAGCATAGTTCTATTAAGAAAGATTCTTGTAAACTCAGATATTCTTCCTCTTAGATTCAGCAAAAGATAGTAAGCTTTGATCGCACCAAAAATGGGGAAATTGTTGGGAAAGTATTCCTAAAATATTCCTTAGGATCCTATTGTAAAAGGTTTTGTTGGATCAAACCTGAGTAAATGGTCGATCAATTCTTGAATTCTAGCATAGTCTAGCAACTCTCTTGTAATGTCTTGTATAGGCTAAGTATTGAGTTGTAATAGATTAGATTGCTAGAAGTATTCCTAGCAGATAAAGAAGACTGCTAAAGGAGTTAGCAGTCAAATATGAAGAAGGAGATTGCTAAAACGTTTGCAATCGAATGCCAAAAGAAGAGACTGCTAAGGATTACTACTCAGCAGTTGGAAACAAAGAAGGTTAGTAGAATGCTAGAAGAAGTTAGCATTTGCTAAAAGTCAAGTGGTAGCAGAATGCTAAGAAGTCAGCATTCGCTAGCACATAGCAGAGTGCTAAAGGCGTTAGCAATCCAGAATGAAAGGAATCAAGTGCTAAGCATTAAGCAACTGCTGAGAAGTCAGCAGTCTGATACATGGTTTAGCAGATTGCTAGGAAAGGTTAGCAGATCGTTCCGGAAAGGCTTAGCAGAGCAAGATAGCTAACAACGACTGCTACACTACCGTTCTGACAGACGTACACGCAAAGGACAAAAGCTTTCCCAAAGTAGTTCGGAAAGTACTGTACGACACTGAAAAGGACGGAAAAAGTTGAACCACTCTCGGACGAAGAAACCGTTGTGTCTAACGGGTATGGAGATTCAAAGTTTGAATCTCCAGGTATAAAAGACAAGTCCAGAAGTGAGAGACGACTACTGCTTCAATCACTACCTACACTCGAAAACATCTGAAGTTAGAGATTCCTTTCACAAAGTGAACAAGTGAAAAAGTAGTTAGTTGAGAGCACGAGATAAAAAGTGTATTCAAAGCTCTCAACAACCAGGAGTGTCTTCCATTGAATATCTGACACTGCCTTTAAGAGATTCCTTGACTTCGGTTGAGAATTGTCAATCATTGGGATACCTTCCTTCCTAGGAAGCATCCATCAGTCATTGTCGAAAGGGATTGACTCTAACGGGCATTACCCGCAAAACCAGACAAGTTCAGAAGCAAACTATAAAAGCTTCCCAAACAGTGAAGGACAAGTTTCATGAAGGTTCAGCCCCTGACTTGGCATTAGCTGTGGACAGAGAAGAACGTGATAACGGAGGATAGCTTTACCGTGGTAGGCTCGAAAGTTCACCGCCTACAGCAAGTGATCGGCGATTGCTTGTATTTCGTATACTTTCTTAGTGAAAATCTTAGCTTTTCGGCTAAGGAGTGGACGTAGATCTATTGGATCGAACCACCATAAACATTGTGTGTTCTTACTGTTTTATTGGTTATTGTTTATTGTGTGGATTTGAAACCTAGCAATCAAATTGCTAGTGTATAACTGTGAAGAAACTCTAATCCTACCTTGAGCTTAAACAACCTTTACAAAGAACTTAAGTGCAAGTAACGTTAAATTATTCCACTGCATTTCGTGTGTGTAGTTTGTTTACACCACGACGACTCTGATATTTCAGGACCAACAAGTCTCATGTATGCAATGCTATGTACGAGACCAGATATCTGCTTCACCGTAGGCATGGTAACAAGATATCAGTCTATCCCTGGAAACGCTCATTGGACCATGGTAAAGCACATATCAATGTGAGGAGTTGTGCCCTGTGGGTTTCACAGATTTAAATTTCTAGACAGAATGACATGAAAAGAAGTCCACCTCTAACTATGTCTTTACATTGGGAGGTGGGGCCATATCATGAAGGAGTGCAAAGCAGAAGTGCATTGCTGGCTCCACCATGGAAGTAGAATATGTGGCTGCTTCTAAAGCTTCAAAAGAAGTAGTATGATTTCGAAACTTCATTCTCGAGTTTGACCATCTTTTTCGTTTACCTTGAATAGCCCACAAAGCAGTACTAGCTTGAACCTTTCTTCCAACCAATCAGTTTCCTATACAGCTTAACAGCCAAATTACCCATCATTGCCATTTTTACAGAGTTAAGGCCTGCTAGAGTAATTGAAACTGATTTAGAAGACATTAGATTAAGCAAACATACAACTGTTTTTGGCGCTCTTCCCAAAACAAAAATTTGGCAAAGTTGGCATAACTTATAAACTTTTTAAGAATCTTATTTCGTCTTCCCTACACGATCCCAATCGAGGGATAATAGGTGTAGTTAACTGGGATGCAATCCCTTTGCTCTGCTAGATACTGTAAAACCCATCACTTAAGATATACCACTATGAATGAACCATAATGTTTTTACGGTCTTATTTAACTTATTCTCTACCTTAGTCTTGAATGCTCTTGATTAAAGCAAGAGACTAAGACTTGTAGTGAACTAGATAAACATATCCAAATCTTAAATGATTATAGTATCAATGCCTGTTAAGGCAACTGCAGAAGTAGACTCAAACCAGCAAACCAGAGCAAACACGAAATATCCTATAGAGATACAATTCGCCTATTAAAAGGCCTAGTTACCATCTTAAACCTCTAAGTAGTTGTCATAAGTGCCATTCTTAGGAATACCTGGATTGAATCCATAATTTCCATGAATTACTTAAAACTACTTAGACTGATGTAACCTATCTCTATAGCTATTCTTTAACATTATACCTTAGAACACTGATAGTTTATGTAATCAAGTAATGAAGAGATAAACATCCATAATGGAAAACACTGTTATTCATTATGATAGAAAAACTCTATCGAATAACTGATAATCCAATGGATGAAAAATATGTTTATCAAAACCAAAACAACATCTCTTCAGAAACTTGAATTAAAACAGAGTTTTTAACATAAACTCAAAGTAAAATCTCCATCAGCTGAAGTAGCAACTTCCAGCATCAATCTTGGAGATGGTAATCCCGCCATCTTCAAGCGTTAAGCTTGATTCCCTGCAAAGTGTAGCAAACACGATTAGTGATCTCAGTTACCACTACCCACTAAGGAGTAGAAAACTGATACTAAACGTGTTTCAACAAGCAATGCAAAAGATGACGTACCTTGTCCCTTAGTTATCGAACTTGGACAATTTACTTTCCAGTGTCCCTTCTTGGCACACTTGAAACATTTGTCCTTCTTGTTATCTTTCTTTCCTTTGTTCTCTCCTTTACCATTCTTCTTCTTCATGTCATTACGATGCAATTTAGAAGAACTTTTAGCAAGAGATCTGGAATGAACTGCTAAGGCAAGACTACTCCCACTGCTTCCTTCATTCCTCTTTTCTTTGACATCACTCTTTTGACTCGGAAGCAAATCAGAGTGATTCACAGAAAAGACTGAAGAAGCTTCTGTTGATACAAGATCCTTGAGCAGACTGTGAACAGTATACTCACTCTTGTTTTTCTCAACAGAAATTCTGAAGTCATCAAATGACTTCGGTAACGTGTTGAGTATCAAGTCAATTTTGACATCATTGTCAAATTGACCACCCATTAATGTGTACTCATCTATGAGCTGGATGAGCGATTCCACATGTTCACGTACCAAACAGTTTTGACCCATTTTATGTCTTACAATACACTTGATAAGACTGGATCTAGCATGTTCATCGAGTCCGCCATATGCTACGTCAAGACGTCGCATAATGTCACGCGCAAGCCATACATCACTATAACGAGGACGCAATGCATCTGACATACCAGCCAAGATATATTGTCTGGCCATGCCATTCGACCACATCCAGATGTGATACTGTGCACGCTCCTCATCGGAAGATGTATCAATCGGTGAACTCGGACAGGGAGTTTGCAGAACAAACAAATGTCCAAATGAATCCAAGAGCTTGACAATGTCACTTTTCCATCCAGGAAAATTCGGACCAGTCAAGGAATTGTGAACGATTGAATTGATGAGCGATGCAATAATAGACATATCTGAAAACAAATAAGCGAATTAAAGTAAGCACATACTACGAACAATTGAAACAAATATGCATAGAACCTTTAGATAAAACAATGCAATTTGCTTCCTCCAATTGCCCAAGCTAATTTACCGCAAGCTACTTGAGTAGACGTTTACGGCAAACGCTCAACCAGACCAAAATAGGTCCTTTAATTTCTTAACATGCCAGGTATATTAAGCAAAAGAAATTAATATTGGAGATCTTAAGACCATGTTCACCTATCCGGAGCAGGGACATCATTCATGAGTTATACTCCAGGCAACATCTAAGCCAGTTTAACCACAATCCTAACTCCGGATGTTTAGAGCGATTTAGCATACGTACTCGACCCATACCGCATACCCCTCACATCCTTCGTTATCTCATTTAGTTTAATCTTAGAGACCAGTGAAAGTTGTCTCAATGCAAGCTACTTGAGTAGACGTTTGCTTAGAGGCTCCCACTTCTCATCTTAAACTAAATGTTTTATTTAGAAACCTCATCGCACCAGACCTAGTGAGAAACCTCTAACGCAAGCTACTTGAGTAGACGTTTACGCTTCAAGATGCCTCACTTCCAGTGAGAGGTCGTGTTTGTGGAGGTCTAATGATCTTGGTTAGAAAAGAACCAAAATCCAGCTTAGTATTTTTAAATTCTAAAGGTTTCATGCGCACACATTATTTTATGTTCCCATAAATTATGTGATGGAGATCTAGTTGGCAAGATTTATCAAGATATTTCCAGAAGATTCATTGCAGATATGATTGAAGATTTGATTTATCTTGATAAGATTTGGTAGTAAGTTATTTAAGTAATTTTGGATTATATCTTTTAGATATATTTTATTTCCTTAGTTTATTAGAATTTGATTTCCTTATTAGATTAGGATTTGATTTCCTTATTAGGATTTGAGTTTGCCTATATATAGGCCTTGTTATGGAACAATTTTTTCAGTTTTCAGTTTAATAAAATTTGTGAGGTTTTCTCCTTTATTTCTGAGAGCTCAATTTTTTAAAATTCCTATCATCCATAGGGTTTCGATTTCGACTAATCAATTGGACAGTCATATCCATTGGTGGTGTCTTCATTCATATCCTTCGTTGTTGGATCAATTCGCTTCTTGGGTCGTAGGAGAATTTATTCTGGACTACGGTACTTGAGGGTTTTCGAATCCAAAGGTGTTGGATCTTCCATCTTCAGTGTTCAGTTTGCTTCCGCGTCGAATCTGAGTCATTTCGTTCGAGTTCCTGGGCTGTGATCTAACCCTTCCTGGTGAGGATCGTATCATTTTGGTATCAGAGCCAGGTTATACCCTTCCTCTTCCGTTCCTTCAATTTTTTTCGTGTCTATTGTGTCAAAAAAATTTTTTTTTAAAATCGAGTCTTATCTTGTTTCCTTCGTGTCTTTTGTGTCATTTTTTATTCGTATATTTTCATGTCTTTGAGTCATTAATTTAGGGTTCTTGTTAGTCAAGATTTGAATTATTAATACCATACCATAATTATTCAAATCTTTCCATCCATATCTAGTCAAATCTTTCCAAAATATCAAATCCTTCCTTAAGTTTTATTACCTTATCTATATTTTTCCTTCTTGATTACCAAGTATTTTGGTAATTACTTTATTCAAATATGTCCTTTTCCATATTTTCCATCCTTGATTACCAAGTAATTTTGGTAATTACCTTATTCAAATATTTCCTTTTCCATATTTTCCTTCTTGATTACCAAGTAATTTGGTAATTACCTTATTCAAATATTTCCTTATCCATATTTTCCTTCTTAATTTTGTTATTTCAAAAAAAAAAAAGAGAATAAACAAAAACTATCCTTTAATCAATTTGGGGAATCATTAAGATGAACATTCCATTATTTGGAGGAGGATATGATCCTAAATTATATCTTGATTGGGAGAGGAATATTGAGCATGCCTTTGATTGTCAAAAGATTTATGGACGTGAGAGAGTCAAATTTGCAGCTATGGGGTTTTCTGATTATGCTCTTACTTGGTGGGATCAATTGATGATTAACAAAGAGAAGAATCGAGAGCGGCCAATCATGACTTGGAAAGAGATGAAAGTTGTAATGAGGAAACGCTTTGTACCTAATTACTACTATCGAAAATTATATTACAAGTTGCAGGATTTGAGGCAAGGATCTAAAAGTGTAGAAGACAATTACAAAGAGATGAATGAAGCAATGATTCGAGCCAATATCATTGAGGATACACAGTCAACAATGGACAGAGTTTTGGCTGGATTGAATTGGGAAATCCGAGAAAGAGTAGATGAGCTACAACCTTTTGATCACTTGCTTGTCATGGTCGTTACAGCCAGCTGTATTGAGGATCACTTGAAGATAAGGGGGATTAACAACAAAGACACAGGTCAAAATCAAGTTAGTTGGAAGGAGTCACAAACAGTTAGTCAAATCTCATCAGAACAACTTCAATCAGAGAATGAGCAGACAATGGCAATTATAACCGAATTCGAGTCAATGAGTGCTTCAATTCAAGAGCTCAAAGAAGAGGATATGAGAGTTGCTACAGCTTTGGAGAGTCGTGTTGAAGACAATGAAGGATTTGAGGTTCTGGCTATACTCACTATCATTAACAGTCCAGTTATGGGAATCCAAAGCCAGTGTCAAGTGCAAAAGACGACAGAGTCAGAGTTAATGAAGTCAGTTGAGGAGATGGTCGAGAGGAACATAGTTCAGTCCATTCTTGTAAGGACTATTGGTTTGAAAATGAAGTTGCATGAAGAGAAGCAATTGCCAGATTTTGAACATGATGATGTGCCAAACAAGCCAACCAAGGACAATGTAAGATGGTCCATTGAGTCCAGTGCAGACGTGGATTTGAGGACTAATCCCTTTGAAGAAGAGGGGAATGATGGAGAACTAGTTGGCAAGATTTATCAAGATATTTCCAGAAGATTCACTGCAGATATGATTGAAGATTTGATTTATCTTGATAAGATTTGGTAGTTAGTTATTTAAGTAATTTTGGATTATATCTTTTAGATATATTTTATTTCCTTAGTTTATTAGAATTTGATTTCCTTATTAGATTAGGATTTGATTTCCTTATTAGGATTTGAGTTTGCCTATATATAGGCCTTGTTATGGAACAATTTATTCAGTTTTCAGTTTAATAAAATTTGTGAGGTTTTCTCCTTTATTTCTGAGAGCTCAATTTTCGAAAATTCCTATCATCCATAGGTTTTCGATTTCGACTAATCAATTGGACATTCATATCTATTGGTGGTGTCTTCATTCATATCCTTCGATGTTGGATCAATTCGCTTCTTGGGTCGTAGGAGAATTTATTCTGGACTACGGTACTTGAGGGTTTTCGAATCCAAAGGTGTTGGATCTTCCATCTTCAGTGTTCAGTTTGCTTCCGCGTCGAATCTGAGTCATTTCGTTCGAGTTCCTGGGCTGCGATCTAACCCTTCCTGGCGAGGATCGTATCATTATGTCACACCCAAAATTCCATCATAAATTCATATGATCCTGGAATTTATAGACATAATTTAAAACATAAAATAAATCACATAAGACATGCTCAAAAATTAAATTGCAACATGCTTATAAAAGTAAATAATTAAAGCAAATAAACATGCTTTCCTATTATTTACTAGTGTGCAGATAATAAATCACATCAATACGAGAATAAATAAATAAACAAATAAATTCTCATGGCCCCTCGGATGCGATTACAACTGAAAATAATTAATTCTAACTATTACAAGATTTAATTACAATACAAATCTTCAAATTCGGCCTCCGTTTGACTTGAAATCTGATTTGAATTGAATCAACAACAATTTGGGCTTCAAATTAGGGTTTCTGGCCCAAACAGCAGCCAAACCCTAATTTTCAGACTTGCAGGCCGCCTTCGGGCCGAGAAGCCCGATTTCCGGCCCGGCCTTGGAAACCCTAGGGTTTTGGAAACCCTAGTTTCACAACCAGCCGCCACCCTAGGTTTCAGCCCCGCCGCCGTCTTTCCGGCGCCGCCACCGCCGGAGCACGCCGCCAGACTTCGTCGCCGGCCTCGCCCGCTGCCCAGCAACGTTGCCAGCCCACTCGCGGCGCCGTGGAGTCGACGCTGCCGCCTGAAATGCGAGCTCACGCTCGCCGCAGCTGCTTCACACCGCACGCCTCAGCTGCGCGCGGCTTTGCTGTCCGACGCCACCACCACCGGCCATCGCTGCAGCAGCCTTCACCAAAGCAGACGCACGCGGACAATGCTAGTGGCAGCAAAGCTCAGAGCCGGCCGGAGGAGACGCGCGCAGGGCTGTGTACGCGCACACGAAGCAAGAGAAAAAACTGCTCGCCGTCGTCAGCCCAGCACCGCCAATCGCCGCTGCCACCTTGCTGCCTTCCTTTCGCGCCTTGCCTGGACCACCACGCTCACCGAAAACGCGAGCAGCAGCAGCAAGAAAACTGGGCACGGCCCAGCCACAGGCGTTCCGTCGCTGCCGCCGGCTGGGTGAAGGGGCTAAACCCTAATTGGTGTTGTTCCATGTCTGTTCTTCGTTCTTTGTTTCTCGTTCTTCCGGATCTCAATTTTGCAGATTTGAATAAAATAAAATATAAAAATTACAGATCGACAATCTATTACAATTTTTGCCTATCAAATCTAACCACAGATTTTCTCGTGGTGAAAAAATAGATCCAAAAACGAGAAGGCCACGAGAACTAAAACATCCACGACAATTTAAATCCATCCATGAACATACATATTTATTTAATTTCAATCTATCCAAGATAAAGCCTAAGAACATGAACCTGGCTCTGATACCAATTGTAGGGTTTGAGTCTACATGGACAACACGAGTTGCCATTAATTAATTTCTTGCCAAGGATCATTCTTAGGATACCAGGAACAAATTTCAATTAAATAAACCATGCGATCCTATGCATGCTCCTATAAAATTAATTGCAGATGATGGATTTAGAGAATACCTTATTTCACCGTTTGATCTACAGATCTAGATCGGAGCCAATAACGATGAAATAGATCTGGATCTGAATATGAACACCGTCGATGAACAATTGTTCCTACAGATCTGATCTTCTGATCTGTTCCCTTGCTCCTTGGAAATCTGGTGAGGATTATCTATCAAGTTGGATCCGAGATCTGGAGAAATCGATCAGTTTCTCCCTCAGGATAGCCGCCGCCGTTCTCTCCCTCTTTTACTGAAAAGTCTAACTTGATATGATGGAGAGAAGGCCTATATATAGTGTTAGGGTTTTGATCTACAGATCTAGATCGGTATGGTTATGTGCCATGCTAAACTGTCTCTTCTGGCTAGAGTTAGAGTTGTGGTTAATCGCTTAGAAGCATCTGAGGATATAATGCAGTTGTTGCTTCCCTGTTCTTGAGAGATGGCTTGGTCTAAGTTTTATCACTAATTATTAATTTCTAGTGTCTAAAGGTTCCTGACATAGTATGAAATTAAAGAATTGAGGCTTAAAACCCACAGTTCTGGTTGAGGGTGACATCGTAAACGTTTACGAGTGTAGCTTGCGGTGGGAACTCTTGGGCTATTAGTGGAAAACATGTGTATTTGATTTATGAAAAGGTTTTCAATGCATTTGTTTTCGAAGTTCTGCATGTATGTTCTTATTTAAGATTCTTTATTGTTTGAGATATGTCTATGTCTACTGTTGATCATATTCTTGCTCACAATCCTTTAACTGGTCCGAACTTCCCTGAATGGAGTTTTTTCATCAAACACGTCATTTATCTGAAAAATCAAACACATGTTCTTTTCATGGATCCACTTGTGCCTGGCTATGATGAGGTTTGTAAAGTTGAGCTTGAGTTTTATGAAAGATGGGAGGATGCTGATGATTTCGCCTTTTGGCTTATCACGGTTGGCCTATCTAGAGAATTAAAGCACAAGTATGAGAACCTCAAAAGGGCTGGATGTAGGGTTTGCGTCTACGATGGACAACACGAATTGCCATTAATTAATTTCTTGCCAATGGTCGTTCTTAGGATACCAGGAACAAATTTTAATTAAATAAACCATGTGATCCTATGCATGCTCCTACAAAATTAATTGCAGAGGATGGATTTAGAGAATACCTTATTTCACCGTTTGATCAACAGATCTAGATCGGAGCCAATAACGATGAAATAGATCTGGATCTGAATCTGAACACCATCGATGAACAATTGTTCCTACAGATCTGATCTTCTGATCTGTTCCCTTGCTCCTTGGAAATCTGGTGATTGATGGATTTATATACTGAAAGCATTATGATTGGTATATTATGTACAAGGTTTATTGGTTAATATACTGGGAATCATAATTGTTGTATGTTCATCTCCTGTCTGAATTAAAAAACATGTGTCGCAAACACAATTATCCTCTTATCTCGTCGATAGGGAGATCATACGGTGTGTAGAAGATCACGGAAGATCGTATGGATCGTTTGACCTAGCGAGATATAAAATAGTCATCACAGCTGAGACAGTTCCAGGATAAACTGTCGGTGTAGGCTGCAGCATATGCGGATAAGCATCTTATCTTGGATGTCTTGGTATGCTGGTGTGGGCCACACATTGATGAGTACCTAAGTAAAGATCGATTCTTTTATCTGACATTAAAAGAATCTAGATCTTTATGACTCGATGGAATCTTAAACCTAAATGAGGATACAGAAGTATACATATATTGTATGTCACTTTGAGTTGTAGAAAAGGTTCTAGTTGAACCTGTTCTTCTGCAGTCTTGGGTGACATCAATCTGTGTATGACTGTCTGGTATCTGAACTAGGTAACCACATCCAGTATAGGATGGTGACATTCCCTGAACAGCTCAAAAAGGTTCGTTATGCTAAAGTCCTGCAGGCTGATTAAGTTCAAGCATAAGTGAAAAGGTTTGAGTGGATTGATTCAGGTATTAAAGATGTTAATTAATTAAATAGCTTGTCAGAGCTTAAATTAATTAACGAATGTCTGTAACCTTAAATGTGGGGATAAACCGAGTCCAATGCAACCCGTTCCTCAAACGTGGTAGCAAATAGGTAGGACAGTATTGATTCTCTGGTGGCATGAATCAATATTAATTAATTAATTATATTCTGGGTTGAATATGGGAATTAATTAATTGATAGGCCTTATTTGCTATTTGCATTCTGGTCCCTGGTCTGGCCTATGATAACTCAAGCCCAATAGAAGCCTAGAATTTCCTATAAATAGGCCTCAGTACCTCAGAAATCAATACACCTACTACTCATAAGATCACAAGTTGCATACAGCAAACCAGAGCATTGGGAGCTGTGGTGATCGAGTGAGTTTGAGATACGAGGAGGAAATTCTGCTTCTCAACCGGGCAAGGATCTGATAGATAATCTTCACCAGATTTTCAGATCGAGTTGGGATACAGATCAGAAGATCAGATCAGGAGGATTCTTCTTCTTCTCTCTCCTCTTATTTTTCGAAAATATTCATTTATTTTCTTAAGATTAATTTCCTCGATCTGTTAGGAAATTAAATCTTGGTGCGTGGGAAAGATCAAAGGGCATCTCCGCGCACGCGTTCTTCATCGTTCTTCAATCCAGGTATTCCGCATAACCTTCTTATGCATAATAATATAGGAGCATGCTAGGATTGTTCATAGGCATAGCAATTTATTTTTGATATTCCAATTAA
>JAPKLW010000351.1:4294-46443 GCA_026898455.1 Plectranthus barbatus
GAGGCTGTCATATGTGACTGTTCACCTCTGGCGCGCAGTTCAGGAGCGTGTGGGATGGACGACGTGGCTCTGCGTAATAAACCGTAATGCTGCCCGCATTAAATGTGACGTGCAGCTGAAGACTTCAATAAATTCAAACTTCGCGCCCACTTTCAATCACAGTTTTCCTTACCTATCTGCTTCATCAAACTGTGTGGGACAGTTTACAACTGTCTTGAAAAGAAAACTGAGCAATTGTATCATCCTTAGTTGCCAGTTGGAAACTGTCCTCTAGCCTAATAGTTAAAAACTGTGACCCTTCGCAGTTTCTTCATGCGGTATTATAAAGCTCAGTTTTGGAACACCATTCTTAGATTTCAATGTGAAATCTGAGAAACTGTACTTCACAGTTTGACCATTCACTAACTTTGCACCCATTAGCCTTTTGACCTATTGGCCACATGTCCATTCTGAGATGGCTCAATGCAGTTGTCAAGCATTCAATGTTGACCTACCTACCAGATTCTGAATCTAAACCATGAAGAGTCATGTCCTGCATTTAAGTTCTTGACATCCTCTCGATCATGGCACGAGATTGTCTATAAATACTCCTTCAACGAACATTGGATATCATATAACTCTTTGCTTCTTCGATTCAAATTTCATTTGAAAATGGATGTCTTCTCCCTCTGATATAGAAAGGATCTCAATCCAGCGAAACAAAATTTTGGATTGGGGTGGGCTCTATCGACAATACTGGCAAACTTCGACCGTCTATAAGGAAGTGAGGGAAAACTTGCGGGCCAACGGGCTCGAGCGCTTCGTGACCATAGAACCCCACTCCTTTCATGCAGATTTGCTTAAAGTGATTGCTTACAATTCCACTGTCACTGAGGACGAGATCTACTGTAATATTAATGGGGAGAAGTTCTTTTGGTCTGCTGACTCTCTTGCTGCCAAATTCGGGCTTCATCGCAATGGTACGCCAGTAATGGACTGTTTAAAAGAGGAGACGGCACCTGAATGGTCGGCTTGGCAGCGATGGAGAGCTGTGGACATTGGGTTCCATCCAACTGCGACTTGCGGGTTCCTCATGCTGCACTATAAAGTGTCTTTCAACATCATGAACCAGATGGTGGTCTGTAACTCTGGATACTGACTTCTCTTCGCCTGTCTGGAAGGCAATGATGGCATTTGAGGACCAGGCTGAGGTGGATTGGGCAGCCTTTATGTTCGACCAATTGAAGATGGCCCTCCAGAACCTGCCTGAAGCCACTATCCCATACGGCATGCAGTTGAATTGGCTCTTGAAGAAGAGGATCCCCTTCTTCACTGAAGGCCAGTCGAACCTGGTTGGCTCCGACTACTACCCCTCAATATGGATGCCCATCCGATGATTATCTTTGAACAACTCTTCTGATTTTTCTGCAAATTTTTTTTCTTGTTAATGTATGATGTACTCCTCTCTCCATTATGAATGAAATAGTTTTTCATTTTTAAATGTTGAGCAAACTGTTATATAATTAATATAACTGACTCAACTATACGCCTCATCAGTTTTGTACAGCTCAGTTTTCATCTCTATCCCTTGAGATTTCATCAAACTCTAGAAGACCTAGTTTGATGCATAGCTCTTTAAAACGAGCCCCAGGTAGTGGTTTGGTGAAAATATCCGCTAGCTGGTCCTCCTTCTTTATATATTCAACCTATATGTCTTATTTCTCAACGTGATCTCGGATGAAATGATGACAGATGTCGATGTGCTTCGTCCGAGAACGTAGAACTGGATTCTTCAAAATGGAAACTGTTGTTATTGTCGCAGTATATAGGCACACATCCAGTTTTTGTCCCATAATCCTTGAGTTGTTGCTTTATCCAAAGACCTGAGCACAGCAGCTGGCGGATGCAACATATTCGGCTTCAGTAGTTGAAGTGGCCACTGAATGCTGCTTTTTGCTGAACCAATTGATCAGTTTATGCCCTAGGAACTGACATGTTCCACTTGTCCTCTTCCGATCGTTCTGCAACCTCCAAAATCTGAGTCCGAGAATCCACTTAGCATGATTCCATCAATTTTGGGATACCATATGCCCAACGACTCAGTCTTCTTAAGATATCTCACGATCCTCTTAGTTGCTTCCATGTGGGACTTCTTGGGGATGGCCTGGAACCTTGCGCAAACTCCCACAACATAAGAAATATCAGGTCTGTTGGCAGTTAAAAAAAGCAAAGACCCAATAATCCCTCGATAGACAGTTAGATTGATTGGTTCTCCTTTTTCATCGAGAGTTATATGAGAAATGGTGCTCATCGGAATTCTCAAAGACTTCGTATTTTCAGGACAAAATTTGTTGATCAAATCTTAAGTGTATTTCTTCTGACTAATGAAAATTCCTTCATCAAACTGATCCACTTGCAATCCAAGAAAATATGTTATTTTGCCCATTATACTCATTTGGAATTTGTTTTGCATCAACTTGGCAAACTTCTCGCAAAGACTTGTGTTCTTGCTGTCGAAGATGATGTCATGTACATAGATTTGGACAAGCAAGATGTCCTCTTCATCTCTTATCTTGAACAGGGTTCGGTCGATTGTCCCCTTTTCGAATCCATTCTTGAGCAGAAGTTGTGATAATGTTTCATACCATGCTCTAGGAGCCTGTTTCAAACCATACAGGGCTTTCCTTAATTTATAGACTTGGTTTCCTTGCTCGAAGCATGGGGGCTGTTCAACGTAGACCTCTTCCTTCAATTCACCATTAAGAAAGGCACTCTTCACATCCATTTGTAGAACTGTGAAGTTATGATAGGCTGCATATGCCAAGAAGTCGATCCCTTCACACTGTGCGTATCCCTTGGCGACCAATCTGGCCTTATTCTTTATGATGGTGCAGGTCTCATCTCTTTTGTTCTTGAAGACCCATTTGGTGCTTATCACAAATTGATGTGTTGATCTATCCACAAGGTACCACACATTGTTGCGAGTGAACTCTCCTAGTTCCTCTTGCATCACGTTGATCCAATCCGTTGATTGAAGAGCTTCACCGATCTTCACAGGTTCAATCTGGGATATGAAGCATGACATCGATGCGCTCCCTTGCCTTGTTCGAACTGGATTTCCAATATCATCCAAAACAGCTTTTATAGGATGATCTCTTAGCCAACTGGGCTTCTTCATAGCTTTGGCGTCAATGGGAGTTTCTATGAGCTCAGTTTGAACTGCTGGGGGGTCTTGATGAGGTGGTTCATATCCATGCTCTGGAACAGGATCCTGCACAGCAACTGCATTGTCAGCTGGAGCTGCTTCCTCAATTGCTTCAGGGTTGACCTCCTTGGCTTCAGGTTGTTCTTCTTCCAAGGCTGCTGCATTGGCATCTGGGATCTTTTCTTCATGTTAATCTTCTATATGTATGAATTTTAAGGCCTCAGCAATGACATTAGCATCATTGGCCCTCTCGGTTATTTGAGGTCCAGCCGAGGTAACCTGAGTCTCAGGAACATCATTCATAGATCTAGTTAGAGGAACTGTTCGATTATGATCAAAATCAATTTTAGGTTCCTCATTGACATCCTTGATCTCATGATTTTCCAGACCCAGTTCTTGAAGTGTCCTCCACACTAAAGTAGCTTCATCAAAAACAACATGACATGTTATCTCCACAAGTTGGGTTGTCTTATTGAATACCCTATATCCCTTGTATGAAGGATGTTCATAGCTAAGGAGCACACATTCATCAGCCTTAGGACTAAAGGTATTCAATTTTGACTTCCCGTTGTTGTGGATATAACATGGAGAACCGAATGCACGAAGATGAGCTATAGAAGGCTTACGACCATTGTAAATCTCATAGGGAGTCTTGTGCAGCCGCGTGTTGAATGCACTTTGATTTTGCGTGTAGCAGGCTGTCATCAAGGAATCTCCCCAAAATCTTTTTCCAGGATTGGTCTCGGCCAGCATGGTCCTCACAACTTTCTTGAGTGTTCTATTCCTTTGCTCAGCAAGGCCATTTTGTTGAGGAGTTCTTGGAGTAGACTTCTCATGTCCGATTCCAATCTCAGCGCAAAAATCCATGAGAGGTCCATGCAAAACTCCATTCCATTATCGGACCTTATTCTCTTGACTGTCGCCCCTTTGTCATTTTGAAGGCGAGTAATCAGTTCTGGCAGTTGAAGTTTTACTTCATCCTTAGACTTGAGCAGCACCACCCACGTATATCTTGAGTAGTCATCAACAACTACTAATGTATACTTCTTTCCTCCAATTGTGGGTGGAGTTACTGGACCAAATAGATCCATGTGGAGCAGTTCCAATATCTGGTCCGTGCTTGCTGTAATTGGCCTGTTCTTGAATGAGGCTCTTGTCTGTTTCCCGAGCTAGAAAGCTTTACAGACCCCTTCTTTCTGGAACTTCTTCTGTGGTAGTCCTTTAACTAGGTTATGCTTCGCCAGATGTCTGATAGAGTTGAAGTTCAAATGACTCAATCTTTTGTGCCACAGCCCACCATCAGAGAAACCGTGTGCCATGAGGCAGGTTCCTTCTTCTCTACTAGACCAATGCACAACGTAGAGACCTCCCTTCCTGATGCCTCTGATCTTGGTCTCGTGGGTCACCTTGTCTGTGATGTGGCAGTCTGATTCTTCAAAACTGACTCTTAATCCACTTTCGCTCAACTGACTTATGCTTAGAAGATTGTGCTTCAGGTTGGTGACTAAGGACACATTTTTTATGATTATGCCATTGTGTTCCACGCATCCTCTTCCAACTACTCGACCTTTGGACTTGTTGCCAAAAGTGACAGATGGTCCTGTGTACATCACAAGGTTCTTGAGCAGATCCTTTTCTCATCTCATATATGCCGAGCACCCGCTATCCAGTATCCATGATCTTTCTTTCTTCTGGGAATTCTGTACCTGCAAGACAGAAAATTTTTATCTAGGTCCCCGCATTCTTTCGGGTCCTGCAAAGTCAGTTTTCTGGATCCATCCTTTTAGTATCCAGATTTGTTTCAATTTTACAGTTCGTGAAACTGAATCACTCTTTAATGTTTGGTTAACCTTTCTCCTAAAATATTGTATGTTGTTTGGATGCATGTTAGGGAAGGTTGTGGTGTGTGAACTCTTCCTGAAACTATTGTTCTTGAAAGAGTCTCGAGAAATAGTTCTCGGGTGTTTAGTCATCATAGTCTTAGGATGATAAAATTGTCCTGACTCAGGCCTCGAATAGGTGTTCCTCCTATTTGGATAATTGTTATAATGAAACTGAGTTCTATTATAACCTCTCGGATTACTATCCAGTTGTTGAACTGACTTCCTTGCAACATTTACATGTTGCTTCGTCGTTCTTGTTAGTGAAACTGGGTTCCTCGTATATCTAACATTACGCTTATCCAGTTTCGAAGAAAAGTCAGGTCTTCTCTCGACAGTTTGTTTATACAGTTTATGAACTGTGTGGACTCCCTATCGAGGTAACAGTTTGGAGTCAGTTTTTTACCAACATTTGGTCTTTTCTTTTTGTTTGACTGGCTCTTTTGATTTGACTTTTCCATTTTCCAACACATTGCCTGAACTGAGTTTGGCTTTGACAAAACCTAAAAATGTTTTCTCATTTCCTGAAGTAGATGCATGTTCGCTCAAAACTTCTTCATTTTGGTGCTCCATAAATCCAATTCCGTATTTATCGGATGGTTATTTTTGAGCATTTAAAATTTCTTTTAATTTTCTTGAGCTCTTTTTGAAAATACATTCACATTTAATCGGCTCAAGTTTCTTCAAGGAATCACGTTCTTTTGAAGCATTTTCAAAATTTTTAAGGAGTTTGGAACGTTATTCGTTGAGTTTTTCAAATTCCTCACTGATTGACCTCGTTCTTGCGACTTCATCGGTCAAAAATAAAATCTCTGATTTCAGTGAGGCATTTTCACTAGCTAATGCATCTTTAATTTCATGAAATTTTTTAACCTCTTTTATAATGTTTTCAAGAGAAACATCTTCTGAATTTGAGCGACAACATTCAGAGCTCTCATCTATGCATGTAGATGCTAGAGATAAGGGTAGATGGGTTGTTACCACTATTTCGAGATTTACAGCGTCAGCTTCTTCATCAGTGACATCTCCATCAACATCTTCCATGAAGGCTAAGAGTGCTTAGTAGCCGTCATCAAGGTCTGGGATGTCTGACACTTCAGTTCTCGAGAACATTACTTTGGCCACAACTTTTGACGCTCTCCTCTTAAATACCTTCCTCAATCTGTCTCTCTCCTCTTGAGAAACTAGAGGGCATTCTTACTTCAAGTGATTTGGAGAGTTGCATTCATAGCACGTGTGTGGCTCTCTCTTTGTAAAACTTTGCTCACTGGTCTGAGCTTCCTTTCCTTTTGCTTTGACCCTCTCGAGGAGTATGGCCAGGTTCCTCATCTGTTCCTCCAGTTTGGCAACTGACAGGTCAGTTTCCTTCTTCTGGTTTGAGGTGGAGGTGTCCTTCGTTGGAGAATATTGATATGCAGTTTTATCGAACTGCGTTGGTTTCTTCTGACGTCTCTGGAAGTCCCTCTTTACGAAGAATGCAGCGTCATCATTTGTTGTTGAGGTCGGGATTCTGACAGCTTCATTTTTGTTCACCATTTGTATATCCCATCATGGGCTTGAAGTTCAGCGAACAGCTCTTTGGTTGTCATCTTTAATAGATCCATGGTTTTCAGGTTTGTGGTTTTGACAAACCAATCTTCCTTGGGCATTCTTGAGAGAATTTTAGCATTCATGTCAGCCACGCTCTCTTCTCTACCAAGACTCTTGAGCTCACTAACAATGGCATTGAACCTGGCTTCCATTGATTTGATATTTTCACCAGGTAGCATCTGAAAGAATTTGTATTTGTCCATGCAGACTTGTTTCTTGTTGCATTTGATTACTTTGGTTTCTTTTGTGAGCTCATTGATCCAATCGCATAGCTCCTTCGCGTTGTTGTTCTCTATGGCTTCATCCATGAGAGATTCTAGAAGGGATTGCATGATCATTTCTTGTGCAATAGGATCAAGCTGAGCTCGTTTCTTGTCTTCCAGCGTCCACTCTTCAGGTGGTTTATCTACCATCTGAACACCTTGATCTTCTCCTCCGAGTCGGACATTAATCTTCTGAATCTTCAGAGGTCCATTCTTTAAGACTTCATCCATCTCTGGATGCTGGCTCCTCAGTTGGATGAGGCATCTCTTCTTTCATACTGCGAAGACTTGGATAATTTATCATTAACTTAAGATAACCTGCTCGCTAAACACACTTAACACAAAAAAAAATTGAGAGTGCAAGGAAATATGGATCCGGTCTTAAGCGACTCAAAACAGGACAGTCTGGAAAGACCGACCTGCTCTGATACCACTTGTTGGTCCCCGATCAGAGTGTGAATAATTGTGCAACGGAAGTTTTACTAACAGTTGCACTCTAAAACTGGGGGGTCAGTTTCCCAGTTTAGGATTTGTAACAACTGTGTTAGCCGAGAGTTTACTTGGTCAGTTTACAGATATACACTTCAACTCTTTAGTGAAGTGTTGAAGGTTTCAAAACTCAGTTGAACTGTGTAATGAGAAAAGTAACAAAAACTATAAATAAGACAGGATATTATAGTGGTTCAGATTCTTAAGTCCTACGTCCACTCTTTGAAATTAATCCGGTAATTCACTAAGTAATGAAGTATACACTCCTCACGATCTATAGCCAATTACTACGAAAACCACCGTTCGCAGTAAACTGGATCACTCTGCTAATGCACTAACCAAGGTGTTACCTTCCTCCAAGTTCTATTATTGCTTGGAGTTGGTTGGTGTTTGTTGAGTATTGTTTCAGGTATGTGCTCTGTAATGGAGCTAATGAGGGGAAGATGGAGAACAAGGCATGGCAGTCAGGAGGGAGACTGTAATGTGCATGGTGACTACCATGCAAGTAAGCAGAGCTCGTATATTTGAAGGTTGAGTTGTTGAAGTTGTGTGCAAAATTAGAAAGGAGGTAGTTAAAAGGAGAGTTGCTACTTCACTTGTAAAGTCGTTATTTTGAATTAGTTGAGGAATATTGAGATTTGATCATGCCATGTGGGGTTGTGTGAGTGGCTGCA
Source organism: Plectranthus barbatus (assembly GCA_026898455.1). Classification (NCBI taxonomy): domain Eukaryota; kingdom Viridiplantae; phylum Streptophyta; class Magnoliopsida; order Lamiales; family Lamiaceae; genus Plectranthus; species Plectranthus barbatus. Next base: position 12,375 of record JAPKLW010000351.1, read on the forward strand.
TCTGAGAGTTGGTTATATTCAACCAACTAGGGTTTTCTGATACGGGTGAGTTAGTTCAGCTGGAAATGAGAGATAAAGAGCAAGTTTTGTATTCGATCTGTTGTGATCATTTGTGTGGTGAGTGGATTCTCTCTGTAACTGTTGAAAGCTAGTAATACATCTCCGTTTCACCCTTCGTGGACGTAACTCGAAAGAGTGAACCACGTAAACTTGGCGTTTTGTTTTTCTGATTTGTGATCGTGTTGTTTCTGTGTGTGTTGAGCCAAAGTTCGCGATTGCTTCATCCCTAACATAAATAAAACTCAAATTAATACGTTGCACCGTACAATAGTCAAATACAAATACTTTCCAAGTACCCATTATATATAAGCTAAAAAGTAACATGTTTTTTTAATATAAAGTGTGTTTTCATATAGTTATTAAAAATTATATCTCTAATCTTTTTTAGCGGTCAAGTTTTTTAAATTTTTTTTCTTTTTGATCCTCTCTCACCTTCCAAAAACGACCATCCAAACATGAATATTACATTTATTGCATCAAACATATATCAAAAACCCCATTCTCTTCCTTACCAAAAATGAAATTACAACCTTCAATTTCAATCCTAACTCTGGCTACACTTATCCTTCTATGGCCATCAACAACCGCCGCCGCTGACGCAGCTGCGGCTGCGTGCAACCAAATATGCGGCGGCCGGAAGCTTCCTTTCCCCTTCGGCTTCTCCTCAGCCTGCCCAATCCAGCTAAACTGCACCTCCAACAGCACCATCCTCGCCGCTGACTTCCCAGTTCTATCCACCACCGCCGACGCCATCTTACTCAACATCCCAACCGACTGCAGTCGGCCCGTGGAAGCACTTCGCCGCCTCTACACCCAAAACTACGCGCCGAATTCTTTCAACGCCGTTCTTCTCCATAACTGCAGCGGCGACGGCCCCCCCACCCCGTGCTTCATCCCGACGACAACGGTGAAGGCGAACTTCGAGCTGGTCGACTGCGGCCGGAAGAACGATAGCGTCAGCTGTTACTCGGAGACCGATAACTTGACTTCATTTTTAAATTACGAGAATTTGTTGCAGCGCCGCTGCCGGTGGCTATTCTCGGCGATATCTATTGAATCTTTGGAGGTGTCGGTCCTGGATGTTCGGGTTTTGAGATTAGGGTGGTGGATTCTGGGGAACTGCAGCTGCTCCGATAATGCTGATTGCGCCGTCGTATCGCCGCCGGTGGACGGTAACTCAGCCGCTTATCGCTGTTTGTGTAAGGAGGGGTACGTCGGCGATGGCTTCCGCGGCGGCGCGGGCTGCCGGAGAGGTAGGTTATTTGCCTCATTTTTCTAAATTTCCGTACTTATTTTTTTATTTAATTTTTTTGATGAAGTTTTTAAAAGTATTTTAATAACAATTTTTTATTAATAGATTTTGAAGTCCAACCATCGTGATTCAAAATATTGACTATTAGCTGACGATGCCATAATTTGTTTGATTGTTGCATTAATTAATCATTAAATTTTAACGTGACATTTGTTTTTTTTTAATTCGAATATATGGTTGTTGCACAAAATATATATTAAAGTTTAAAATAATTTTCGTTTTTTAAATCTTAAATATTTAGTCATGAGAGTAGGTGTAATTATCAATCATGCGTTCTATTTTTCAATGCCACTTGTTAATTTGCATGCATATATCCTTCTTCCTAGTTATGAAAAATACTTTTTTAATAAAACAAATGATGACCTGATAACTACGAAAAAATACAGAAACTCTTTTTAATATAAAAACAATATGATTAATATAAAAAATGATATATTTCTACATACAAGAATTTGCCCATTTTTTTATGAAACTTGCATGTTTGTCGAGACTCCATATTATCATGTGCTTAATAGATAAACAGTAATGAGTAGTCGTGGATCTGAGAGTATAATTTAGGGGTTGAGAATTAATGTTAAAAAGGAAACCGGTAATTTTATCCTAATTTTTTTCAATCATAATTTTTTATCTTATATTTTTATTTGATTAGGAGATTTTATTCTAATTATTTTTTATTAGGTTTTTTATCCTACATTTTTATTTTGTCAAGAGAATTTATCCCACAATTTGGGATAAAATTCACTAATGAAATAAAATGTGGAATACAAAAATTCTAATTGAAAAATACTTGGTTTAAAACTCCCTACTCAAATATAAACTTGGGATTAAAGAAAATTCCTAATTGAAAATACAAGGGATAAATTCGCTGAAAGAAAACTTTTTTTTGGATAAAATCATATGTACTCCTGTTAAAAACATCTCTCTATTTAAATATTGTACCTCAATTTAAAGTTAAAAAAAATTAACGAGTTAAATATGTAGTTTTCTGTGATTTAAATTATGTTTTATTTTATTAAATAATTAGTTTTATTGTTTATTGGATTTTGTATGTATTTTACATTTTTAGAGGATATTTTATTTTTTATAAGATATAATTCATATAGCAACAAGAATATATGTAGAATCTAAAGATCAAAATTGACATAAAACAACATATATTTAATAAATGTGTGTTTTAATAAATTCTTAGTTTAATACTTATTTAAATTAATAATGATTAATTGTATTTTACATTTATCTATAATTACATTTTCTCATAATAACTTATTTTGTATAAAACTATTGACTAAAAAGTGAAGGGGAGCAAATTAACATATTAAAATATTTTTTCAAATTTGAGTTTAGATATATTATTTGACGTTGAATTATTATTTAATGTGCCTTATATTTATTTTAAATCTGGATTTTTATATATGAGTTGGAGATAATTTTAAGTATTTCCTTGGGTCCCATTTTATTAATTTCAATTTTTTTTGCATATCTCATTTATTAATCTTATTACTAAAACTGAAAAATTAAGATCTTAATAAGGAAGTGAAAGAGTAATTTTTCTTTTAGCTTCTTAACCTTGCCGTGCGTCATGCGTAGGGGCGGCAATCTCCAACCCGACACGACAACCCGACACGAACCCAACACGAAAAAAATGGATTGGGTCAACCCATTTAATTTTTGGGTCAGTTTCAGGTCAACCCATCCAACCCATTTAATTTTCGGGTTGGGTTCGGGTCAATCTCGGGTTGACCCGCGAACCCATTTAACCCACCAATAATATTAATTATTATTATTATTTATGAAATATAATTACATAAAAATTTAATAAATAAAATATAGCCTAAAATCAAAATTTTTAAATGGTTAACACAAATTTTTAATTTTTAAAATAATTATCAAAATTTATTAATTTTTAAATAAATTAACACATTTTTTTAATTTTTAAAATAATTAAACAGGTCATTTCGGGTCAGTTTTGGGTCGACCCGAAAATAAACAGGTCGGGTTCGGGTTCAGATTTCTGACCCGCAAAAATATACAAGTCGGGTTCGGGTTGGCGTGTCGCTTGTTATTATCAGGTCACAACCCGACCCGCCAACCCGAACCCGACCCATTTGCCACCCCTAGACTCATGCGCACACACATGGAGGGTCAAAAGCCCCTATGACCAACAATTGTTTTTATATCTTCACCAAACAAAAATACAAGTCAATTTATAAATTTTTTATGTTGGAGTTCCTTCCATTTCAAGGTTTCATGAATTTTGGGACCCAAAAATGATTGCAATTGGTCATTAGAAAATTTATTTTGTGACTTTTGTTGATTCAATAATTAATTTGTTGGTATTGCGGGTCAAACCAACCCACTATTTTGATTATAATAATGCCAGATTTTTCATCATTTTGCCATCGAAAAGTGTTTTCACTAAAGTTTGGATAGAGTAATAAGTAAGCAAATCCAATAATTTTGATTACTTAATTTATTCTCTAAGATGGCATCCACTTGTTAGAGTTGAAGATACCTCAAAGTAGCTTTTTCACCTGTATTAACAGGAGTTGAGTAATGTTTCTTTTTTTTCAAATTTGAGTAGATATGGGGTTTTTTCAGTTTAATGAGCTTTGATGGATTTCTAAATCTAAATTTATATTTAAAGTGATTATTATTTTCTTTTAAAAATAAGTATTCTATTCAAGAAATATCATATATAATTGAACTTTTATTTTTTCGTATTATTAACAAAGTTACACTTATGCTAGCTTACTAGTCATTAAATTATAACAATTTAAATTCTGCAGATTTAATAATTTTACATTTAAAGTAGTCTAGGCTGTCTAGCTTACATTACTAGTTGGCTAAGGTCACGAGTTTATCAATTACGTGCTATCAAATTTGAATTTGATTCATTTAACTGATATGTTTTAGGGAATAAAGTCAAGTAAACCACAATTTAAACTTCACAAAAATATTTAATTGGATGTATGTTAGGCTTATAAACTATAAATAAAATTCTGTTTCAAAAGATAATTGAGTGTTTATAATTTTATTTGCATTAATCAAATTAATAAAATTCTAATGCTAATTGTTAGGGTACGCTATCTAGCTTTCCAATGAACTTTATCTTCTTTGGTTAGAAATATTGACTTTTTTTTCCTGAAAAGTATTTTGTCACATTTCACTTCAAGATGATACATTTAAAAATTTATTGACTATTAATTAATGTTGACAAAGATACATCTTACAAATGGAAAGAAATCATATGCTACTCTTTTTCTATTCCACTTTCTGCTATTAAATTTATAAATTTTCTTTATCTTTTTCTTAAGGTTTCGATTTCTCATAATTTTGATTAATTTGAACTATGTAGGGCTCATTCTACCCAAATAGGATACATATTAACTTTTTGTTTTTAGATAATACTAGATTACACTCAGCGTATTGTGCAAATCAAATACCAAATATTTGTATTCTATGATATCAAAATATAATTAGTAAAATAATTATATATATTTAATATGTGTCTATCATTCCCAAAAACTAATATGTAATATTATATATTAATTTAACAATATTATATGTTTGTGATTTCTTAAATTTAGTTCTTTGTTCATACATTTTAATTAAAGTATATTATATCAAGATAAGTCTTATTTTCCTAGTAACTATTGCTAAGTGAAGCATCATTAAGGAGTCCTTATTTAGAATGAATTTCATAAGATTTGTTATTGTGAAAAGGCAGTAAGAAATATAACATCAGTTGCAGCATTAAGCAATCAATAATGGTTATAGAAATGTTTTGATTTTATTAATTTTAAAAACACTTTTATTATATTAATTACTGTTTTAATATAAATTACGTTTGCAATTTACAGGATCTCAACGATGCAATATTTCCAAATATATATCTGGGGAATGTAGAGGAGTTACAAGAATTCTTGTTTTAGCAGGAGGTAACAACTCTAAATTAGTACTTCCATGTCCCGCTATATTAATCTTACTTTCTTTTTTGGTCTGTCTCGGTATATTAATAATATTTTTTATAATAACAAATTTTTACACACTAATAAAATATTAATTTCACTATCCTAATTGACACGAATGGAGTGAGTACACATTTTATAAATATAATGTTTTAGGTTTTTTCTAAAATTCTCGTTTATTTCAGTAGAAAAATTCTAGAAAAAAGTCATTTTATCCAAAGTCTTTCTTGGGGATTTTATATAAAATAATTTTTGTTTGAAGATTCTCATAATATATTTTGATTTGACGGTTTAATTTTATCCCCATCTTGATGGAGTTAAACTGATACTGACTCAAATATGAAATAAAGTGAAGAAATTAAAATATAGGATAAGTTCCTAAACAAAAATTTAGTTAGGATAAAATGTATGTAAAAACATTGGAATAAATACTCGTGAACACCAAATTAACTTCATGTTGAAGATAGTGCGTGAGTTGGTATTGATTTAACTCTCTTAACGATTGAGATGAAATTAATTGATACATAATTAAAACAAAAAATATATACGATTGATAAAATCCTTTCACATAATTAGTTGAGATAAATATTTTCAAACAATAAAATTTTAGGGTAAAACATTTCTCAATAACATTATAAATTATTACGATTTTTCCAAATATATTATGCATTATATAAATTCCTAAAATTGTTTAAATTATTATTCTGGTTCTAAACTTAGGACCAGGGCGAGAATTTAATGACATAACTAGTGGTGGTAATCTCCGACTCGATCGGATAACTCGATACGAATTTAGTACGAAAGAAATGAGTTGGATCAACACATTTAACATTTGGATCAATTTCAGGTCGAACCCGCAAAATCTAATTAAAATTCAAGTCAGTTTCAAGTTGACCTGTGTAACCCAAATAATTACTTAATTTTAAATCTTAATTTTATATTCTATTTTTTTACTTTGTTATTTTTTTATTCTTTTTTAATTTGTAAATAATTAAATAGATATTCAAAAATTTAAAAATGTGGCTAATTAAAAAAATTCAAACATTTAATCTTCTGGTACTTGATTTTACTCGTGTAATAATTATACTATGGATTATATTTGTATTTGTGCTTTCGTGTTAAACAAGTCATGTTCACTAAGATTAATTTTCAACATAATTAAACAAGTTATTTGGGATAAGTTTCGGTTAACCTGAAAATAAATAGGTCTGTTTGAATTGACTTTTCTGATCCAAAAACAAAAACAGGTCAGGTTCGAGTTAACGTGTAATGCATTAGATTATAAATAACGGTAACATTTTACCCCCAATCCAATTGCCAAGTCAGCATTTATAAAAATATATATATATTCAAAAATCCTTTGATTTTGAAAAATTTTGGTCGGCTACATCCCACAACAATTGTCTGGGTCTCATAGGTATTTATTTTCCCTTTTTTAATCATGGACCAATAAGATGATAAAATTTGTCACCATTCAATTGGTCGATTAATTTTGTATAAATGAATTACTGAAATTGTTATATCCTTTAAATGATAAAATAAAAATAAATAAAAAATATATCAAATTCATAATTTTTTATTCTCTACAAATAGAGACTAATCTTAATATATATATTTTTTATTTTAAAATTAAGGTATATATAAGAAATATATATATTATTCTCTATCAAAATTGTCATGAAATATATATTTTTCCAAATCTTCTCATATCCAAAATTGATAATTCCTCTCAACATGAATATAAACTGGCATATATTTTTATGCGTATTATTATTAATTAAGATAAACTAATAATTTAGAGTTTTATTTTAAAAATATACAATCATTTCAAAAAATCATAATATAATTTATAATAATACAACCCGAGTATAGGATCGGATCGACCACACGATACCATGACAATTTATATGTAAATTATTTATTATTCATATGTCATTTATACACACCGAAAACAGGTGCTGCTGCAGCTGCAATATTGATCGCCACAGCCGCAGGTTTTCTGTGTTTCTTCCAAAGACAAAGATTGAGAAGCAGAAGCCAAATCCAACTCACTCGAAAACTAACAGCAGACATCACTATTCCTGTCTACTCCTACAAAGAGATGGAGAGAGCCACCACCTCCTTCTGCGACAAGAAGATGCTCGGCACCGGCGCCTACGGCACCGTCTACTCCGGCAAACTCAGCAACGAGAAACGGGTCGCCATCAAGCGAATCCGTAACAGAGACCCCGGCGGCATCGAACACATCATCAACGAGATCAAACTCCTCTCCTCAGTCAGCCACCCCAACCTCGTCCAGCTCCTCGGTTGCTCCATCGAAAACGAACACATTCTTGTCTACGAGTTCATGCCCAACGGCACTCTCTCTCAGCACCTCCAAGGCGAAAAGGGCGACGGCCTCGCCTGGCCAGTCCGCCTCAACATCGCCATTGAAACAGCGCAAGCCTTATCCTACCTCCACAATGCACTGCATCCTCCCGTCTATCACAGAGACGTCAAGTCCAGCAACATACTTCTTGACTACAACTATCGGTCCAAGGTTGCCGATTTCGGGCTGTCGAGGCTGGGGATGGCGGAGCTGTCCCATGTCTCGACGGCGCCTCAGGGGACTCCCGGCTACGTCGACCCTCAGTATCACCAGCATTTTCATCTCTCTGATAAGAGCGATGTTTACAGCTTCGGAGTGGTGCTGATTGAAATCATTACGGCGTTGAGAGTTGTGGACTTCAGCCGGCCGCCGAACGAGATAAACTTGGCTGCTCTTGCAGTGGACAGGATTGGCCGAGGATGTTTAGCAGAGATCATTGACCCGTTCATCGTCAGATCGGAGAGGGATGAGTGGAAGCTTTCGACGGTGTACAAGGTTGCTGAGCTGGCGTTCAGGTGTCTTGCTTTTGACAGGGAGATGAGGCCGTCGATGATGGAGGTTGCGATCGAGTTGGAACAGATTGCGCTGAGTAGGAAGACGAATTCGGATGCAGGCGTGGTGGACTCGTTGGAGACGATGACGGCTTCTTCGAAATCAGCGGATCCGCCGGTGGGAAATGAGGAACCCGGAGGCAGTGTATGTAAGGTGAGTAGCAGGAATTCATTGGACATGAAAACAGATTTTTCTCCTGCTGCTTCGGATCCAAATTCATGGCAAAGTGATGATGAGACTTCACCATCATCAAATTGTTTGCTTAATTCAGCAACTCAGTAAACCAACTGTTGAATTTATTGCAGCTTTTGTAATTAAACGGATATTATGCTTATATATTATTGGATTCTATGTCTAAAATACTGCAGTACAATATACGTGCATTACGACTAAAAACTTCTCTTGTAAGTGTTGATTTACATAATATACTCTGGTTGTAAAAAGCTAAGCTGACATTCTGGCCAACTTTCTACTCAAGCTCTCTAAAATTCCGTGAATTCTTATCATGAGACTTGAGTTTCTAACTCAAGTTATTTCTTATGTGCATATGTCTAAAGCTTAGAGCTAAAGCTATCTATTTAGTGAATATAACTTTCCAAAGTTATATTCATAACAGTCATTATCCTACTTTGGGATATTGCTTATCACAGACCTAGCCAACCATACTAAGTTCTGGGAAGAACAAGAAATCATCCAACTGACCAGAAAAAAGGTTGCGGGTTGTGTCCTCACTTCAACCTGAAGAAGGATCAGCTAACAAGGAGTTTCTGGGTGAGTGACGATAGCAGACCGAAGGACGGAGGTTTCCGACGGGCTGTCATAGATCGTGAGAAAGCTTGTACACTGAAACTTATAAGTGGTTTCCCAATTAAGTTCGGAAGAGTGGACGTGGGACTTTGATTATGGACCACTATAAATATCATGTCTTATTTACTCTCTCTATTTAAGTTTCTGCATTTAAGTTCTCAAACTTACTTTGATACCTTCAATACTTTTCTAAGTATTGAAGTGTATGTTATGAAACTTACTTAATACCCTCTGAGCTAAACTGACTTTTATTAAGCTGAAAACTGAGTCAAGTCAGTTTTCAGAACCAAGTGCAAGAGTTTAATACTTCTGCTGCATATTTACATACTGTGATGTTGGGACCAACAAGTAATATCACGCGTCTAGGTTCTGACAGACCGACGGGTTGTGTTGAGTTGCTTAGGACCAGATCACTTTTTTTTGCACTCGTTTGCTTCTTGTTTGCTTTAGCTCATATTAAAGATGGCACAAGTCGTAAATCTTCTAAAGTACTCTCTAGAGAACTACAACATATGAAGAAAAGGTCCTTGATTATGCTGAAGAATGATCATCCAGAAATGGCGGATGTCTTAGCCAATGGACCAATCAAGATTACAAAGGTCAATACTCAGTTTGGAGGAGCTGATGGACCAGAAATCATAGAGAAACCCTACGTTGAGTGGACCAATGAAGACAAAGTTTGTGCTCAACTGGACACAGTAGCCATGGAGCTGATTGTACAATCCCTACCTGAACCCCTAGTTGTAGAAGCATTGGTGTACGACAACACGAAGCAAATGTGAAATTTCCTTGGCACTCTTTGCGAAGAGACTGATCAGATGAAAAGAAATAAGCTCCAAAATTGTGTAGATAAGTATGAGTCATTTCAAAAGCTTCCTGGTGAAAATATTAGATTTATGGAAGCAAGATTTAATGCTATAGTTGAAGGGATTCGTGAACTGAATCACGAAGTCCGTTTGCCAAGGATCGTTAATTGGAATATCAAAAATAAATTGCTATGCCTATGAACAATCCTAGCATGCTCCTCCTATATTATTATGCATAAGAAGGTTTATGCGGAATACCTGGATCGATGAACTCTGAAGAACGCGTGGGCGGAGATGCCCTTTGATCTTTCCCACGCACAAAGATTTGATTTCCTAACAGATTGAGGAAATAAATCTATGAAAATAAAATAATTATTTTCGAAAAACAAGGATAGAGAGAAGAAGAAAAATCCTCCTGATTTTGATCTTCTGATCTGTATCCCGACGCGATCTGAAAATCTGGTGAAGATTCTCTATCAGATCCCTTGCCCGGTTGAGAAGCAGAATTTCCTCCTCGTTCTCAGATCTTAGTCGATCACCACAGCTCCCAAAACTGGTTTGCTGTGTGCAACTTATGATCTTGTGGTGTGTTGAGATCTGAGGAACTGAGGCCTATTTATAGGAAACTACTGGACTCCTATTGGGCTTGAGTTTCATGGGCCAGACCAGGGACCAAAATGCAAATAGCAAATAAGGCCTATCAATTAATTAATTCTCATATTCAACCCAGAATATAATTAATTAATTAATATTGATTCATTCCACCAGAGAATCAATACTGTCCTACCTATTTGCTACCATGTTTTGAGGTACGGGTTGCATGGGCTCGATATATCCCCACATTTAAGGTTACAGACATTCGTTAATTAATTTAAGCTCTGACAAGCTATTTAATTAATTAACATCTTATATTCCTGAATCAATCAACTCAAACCTTTTCACTTATGCTTGAACTTAATCAGCCTGCAGGACTTAGCATAACGAACCTTTTGAGCTGTTCAGGGAATGTCACCATCCTATACTAGATGTGGTTACCTAGTTCCAGTACCAGACAGTCATATACAAACTGCTATTACCCAAGATACAGATATACAAGCTCAACTAGAGCCTTTCACTGCAACTAAAAGTAATACACAATCTGCATATACTTCTGTACCTTCATTTAGGCTTAGGATCTCGTCAAGCCATAGAGATCTAGATTCTTTTAATGTCAGATAAAAGAAACTTAGGTCCTTATCAATGTGTGCCCCACACCAGCATACCAAGCCATCCAAGATAAGATGCTTATTACTGCGTATGTTGCAGCCTACACCGACAGTTTATCCTGGAACTGTCTCAGCTGTGATAACTATTTATATCTCGCTAGGTCAAACGATCCATACGATCTTCCGTGATCTTCTACACACCGTATGATCTCCCTATTGACGAGATAAGAGGATAATTGCGTTTGTGACACACGTTTGTTAATTCAGACAGGAGATGAACATACAACATTTATGATTCCCAGTATATTAACCAATCGACCTTGTACATAATATACCAATCTAATGCTTTCAGTATATAAATCCTTCAATAGTATGTGAGCTTAGAAACTTGGGGAGAGAGTATACTGTTGCAGATTTAAACGTGAAGATTCTCTCCAAAATGCTAAAGGAAGATTGGTTAGTCAAAACCACGAGCCTGAAGGAGAAATATATGTCGAAGATGTCGACAAAGGACGTATTCGCCCAACTTCAAGCCCATGAGTGGGACATACAAATGGCGAACATGAATGAAGCTGTGAGAAGTGTCAACACACAGCCCGAAGAAGATGCTTCTTTCTTGGTCAAGAGGGGCCCAGAAGCCATATCAAGCCGACAGAGCAACTGGTCAAAACTCTGCATCAAAGTCTTCCCAACACCTTCCTACCCTCAGAAGAAAGAGGAAGAGAGCTCAGTTGCTGAGCTTGAGGAACAAATACGGAAGCTGACAAAGCTTCTAAAGAAGGCAAAGGCAAAAACTGAAGGTTCACAAGGGAGTGAACATAAGTTCAGTTAGAGACCTCCAAAAGCATGTTTCGAGTGCAACTCTCCAAATCATTTGAAGTATGAATGTCCGCTGGTTTCCAAGGAGGAAAGGGAGCACCTGTAAAGAATCTTCGAAAAGAAGGCGTCTAAAGCGGTTGCAAAGGCCATGTTGTCACGAACTGATGTGCCAGATATTTCAGACAACGATGATGGCTACTATATCTTCGATGATGAAGACGAGCAGGAAGCATTCTTGATGCTTATGGCTAAGCTTGGAAAGGATGCATCGGATGTTGAAGAAGAAGAACTAGAAATTGGGACACAAAACTTGGTAATTATCTTAAACATAGTTTCTAGTTCTCATGCATGCATGGAAGAGGATTCTGAATCCACTTGCTCAGATTCAGAGGATTTCTCTCTAGAGTCTCTTGCAAAAGAATTTTCAAAATTCTATTAATTAAAAAATGTTTTAGTTGGTGAAAATGCTTCACTGAAACTTGAAGTTTCAAAACTGATCAAGGAGATCGAAGGATCGAGGTCACTCGATGCAGAGCTAAATAAGCTTAAAGAAGAGCATTCCAAATTACTTGAAAACTTTAAAAATATTTATAAGGAATGCGAATCTTTAAAACTGAGAATTGCTAGTGATCAAAAACTTATTTGTTCACTTTATTCAAGAACTAACAAGGTTTAAGAAGCTCTGAGTATTCAAAGAGATCCATCTGACTAGTCTGGGCTAAGTCTTTCGGAAAATGTTTTGAGCAATCATGCATCAATCTCTAAAACTGGAAATATCACTGATCACCATTTTAAAAAGAATTCCAGTTTAGAGGTTAAGTTTCTAGGCAAGGGAGTAGTCACTTCTGACAAACACTCCAATTTGGCTAATCAGGGCAAGGGACAAAAGTCAGTTTCTAAACTGAACTCAGTCCCCAAGCTTAAAAGTAACTCAGTTTCAAAACTGAATAAACTTGAGATGAAGCCATCTATGCCTAAGAAGTGGGTAAAACAATCTATCCCTGATGCGAGGAAACGCACTTCAGCAACAAAAACTGAGCTTCGCAAGAAGTCATTTTTAAATCCGGATTCCAGAAATTCAAAGTCCTACAATCATAATTCGTATGAAAGGAGGACTTAATCGAACAGTAGGGATAACTACTCGAGGTCTGAGCCCAATCATTTTTCTTATTCAAGGGCTAGGAAGACTAAACACCCCGGACTTAGTTTCCAAGATTCAAACAAAAACATAGTTTCGAAAAACTTGGTTTCCAGGAACTCAGTTTCTTGTAAGAACTTGCAGATACCCACCATTCCTTCACATGTGCATCCAAATAGCATTCACTATTTCGCAAGGAAGAGAAAGGTGGAGAAGCTTTCACCTAAGCTTAAGATGAAGCAAATTTGGATTCCAAAGACTAACCCTGCAGGACCCGCAGAAGCACGGGTACCTAGTATCCAACTTCTTTGTTTTGCAGGATCAGGGTCATCAGAGTCAGCTCAAAAAGAAGAAGAGGGCATGGATTATGGGTAGTGGGTGCAGTACAATATTCGAGCATTACGACTAAAAACTTATTTTAAAAGTGTATTGATTTTCATGCTTAGACTTGAAATGAATATACAACTTCTCTCTTCCTTAATCCTTATCATCACCATCTGTATAGATCCCCACTTCTCCCTACAAAATCGACTTGTAAGGAGAGGGGACCTCCACCATATATAGTGGTATATTCCCAGGTCCATGGCCGATGTGGGACATTCAACACACCCCCTCACGCACAGCGTGGAGTTTCACGGGGATCCCATCATCGGGATACATCAAGTCCTATCATAGGACAAATTGGATCCCACATTGAACCGAACTTGGCTCTGATACCATGTAAAGATCCCCACTTTTCCCTATAAAACCGGCTTGTAAGGAGAGGAAACCTCCACTATTATATAGTGTATATTACCAGGTCCATAGCCGATGTGGGACATTCAACACCATCTCTCTTCTTATAAAACTAGCTTATTATAAGAAAAAAATATTCAAACATTATATACTAACTAAAATTATTTTTCCAAATCAACCTAGCGTATTTAATATTTACAAACTTGATAACTCACAACTTTTCGACATTCCGAACCTTCTAATTTAATCCTGCAAGATATAAAGAGTTAGTGGGCAAAAATCTGTAGCCAAAAAAAATTAGGAATTTTAATTAATGAACTTAGACTTTTTCTATCTTCTTTTCATGTTTATGTTTATCCTATTTAATCTCCATATCTTATTGGATTAAAAAATATTTATAATTTCAACTCACATATCAAATTAATATAATGTAAAATGTTGTGCAACATTGATGACAAGATTTTGTTGACTATAGTAGGATCTATAGCCTACAATCTCATTCTTGCAGGATCAAAATAGGTTTTAGTCTTAGAAGGTATTTCTTAGAAGGTGTTTCAAATTGAGTGAAAATACAAAATATCCATTTATATTATACACATCACAAAAATACACACTTCTTATTACACATCACAAAAATATCCAAAAGTATAATTTTATGTCAAAATCAGACATTCAAGTGTCCTTTTTAAAAACAAAAATGAATTTTGAATATAAATTTAATTATTATATTATTTTTCTATTTTTTCTCTCGGTTCTGATCCCAAATATTGCAGAATAAAACTACACGTGATTAAAAAAATAAAATTTAAATTTAAAGAAAAAAAATGTGGTACCGAATCAGACCTGATTCAGACCGGAACGACCCGATTAAGACTCGGAATAGACCCGGAACCGACCCGACAAAAAAAATTATAGGGTCTGAATCGGGTAAGTTCCGGTCTAACGGGATCAGACTGGAACTGACCCGATTCAGACCCGGAACAGACCCAATAATTTATTTTTTTTTTGTCGGGTCGGTTCGGAGTCTGAATCGGGTCGGTTCCGGTCTGATCCAGTACCACACTTATTTTCTTTAATTTAAAAAAAAAAATTAATCACATGTGGTCTTATTCTGCAATATTTAGGATCAGAACCGAGAGAAAAAAAATTATATAATAATTAAATTTATATTCAAAATTCATTTTTGTTTTAGAATAAACACTTGAATATCTGCTTTTGGGAGAAATTGTACTTTTTGATATTTTTGTGACATGTTATAAGAAATATGTATTTTTGTGACGTGTTTTATAAAAATGGATATTTAAAAATATTTCCACTTTAAAATTAGTCAACTAGAGAACATAATAGCAGCCCGCCTGACACTAGATTTTTGAGTTATCAAAAAAAAAGAAATAATTACGATTTTTTTGTTAAAATATAAATTTCAGTAAAATATAGAAAATTGTGAAATAAAAAATTATATGATCTAATTATCTCCTTCCACTTCTATATTAAAATGCATTCATACATGTTGCTAATTCTTAGGAAGATCACGGAGAATATGATCTAAAATACTTCATTAATAAAACCAAATTTCTTTAATTCCTGCATTATTAAAACTCACCTGATTAGGATTTACGAATGAGTTGATTGCATTGAATCTAACTCATATATTTAAAAAAAAAACCTTATTTACTGATATATTTAAATATTTAGTTTGTACATCCCCAAACTACATTTTGTTGTCTCCTCTAAAATTTTTATAAAATTTTAAATAATCATAATTTACTCAATTTAAATTATTAATCATGTATCATACATCAAATTAAAGATAATTAAATTATCTTTTAAATAAATTTTCTATTACATATGTTCGGAATAATATATTCGTAGTAAATTTATATAATATAATAGCTACAACGGTTGGTCCCGATTTTATCATAATAATCGTAAGTTGCACAGCGGAAAAAAATATTTGTTTTACGGTAAACTTGCACTTATCCAAACTGATAGTGATGAGTTAGACTGGTTTTGTCAATCTTATTTGAAGTACTTAAGTCGAAGTACGCCTAATTTCAGTTTTTAGTATATACTACAACACTTGAGTGTTGAGTTTTAAAGATAAGTAAGCTGAAAAAAATAAAAATAAAGCAATAAGTAAGACAAATGTTATAGTGGTTCAGATTCTAATGGTCCTATGTCCACTCTTCAGACTCTGAGGTCTGGAAATCCACTAAGATTGAGATTACGCAAGTACTCCTACGATCTATCGCTTGTCGGTGAATGCCTCGTCCACTGATCCACAAGCTCAATGTCTAGTCCTTGCTCGTCCTTCTTTGAGTGTGGGCACACCACACAACCTCATCATCGCTGGCAATAAGCCCGTAAGAGTCGAAGTACAGACGTACTTGACTGTTGTAATCTTTCTTGGAGAGAAAGATTACCAAGAAATAACTCAAAAACTCGGAAATTTTGAGTCTCGTGTTCACAGAAGTGACACACGAAAAAGCTTAAGAGCCTCGAACATTAGCTAGAAACTTCAGCTACGTATCAGCTTGATCGTAAATGGTAAGTTTGGAAATATGTTCAGTCAGTAACCTTCTTCAATTGAATTCTCCGGTATATATAGTCGAAGGGTTGAAGGTTCTAATTTATTATCCGTTAGAGAAAGATTGGATGATGTCCAATCAACGGTCTTTGTTGTCTGCTGCAATCGCGGGCAGGTAGTGCTTTTTCCAGAGATTCTGCACCTGCTTCGTTTTTCTGACATGGACAGCGACTATTCTCCTTTTCGTTAGAACAACAGTCTGTCAGTCCGAGGAATCCTAGACTGGTAAGTCCTAGGTATCAAGACTGGAGTCTTGAGCTTGCAGACTATAAAGAATCTCCAATCCTTAAAGTTTGTACTTGTCAATACGTTCATCTGGACAATCACTTTGTCTCTTTATGCGGGAACTAGGACTTAGAGTCCTGTGCTGATGTCGTCATACTTGCAAGTCCAATCCGGTGATGTCACCCATCAGTAAACACTTGATCCAATACTAGTAAGTTCGGTATCCGGACTGGTAAGACCATACTTGTTTAGTCTGTTACTTAGTGTGGTTCAAACTTGTCAGTCCAGACTCATGTATCCCAGACTTGTAAGTTTGTTTCGAGCCTTAGTTTGTTGAGTCTCGCGCATCCCAGACTGATTCATCAGTCTGATCTTTAGATTAGCTCCAACTTACAACTTGAAAAAAAGCCTATACAAGACTTTACATTTTAGACTATACTGAGCCTAATCTAGAGACAAACTAAGATGGCTATTTACATACTTTGAACCAACAAAATAATACTCCCTCTGTCCCACTTCATTAGTCCCTCTTTCCTTTTTCGTATGTCCCATTAAATTGTCCCTTTACTTAAAATGGAAAGTTAATCTCCACTCACTAATAAAATACTCATTTCCTCTATCTCTACTCGCATTGGTTATTGTGCCAAATCTCAAGGGGACTAATCAACCGGGACGGAGGGAGTATAAAATAAGGAAACTTCCTAACATTTTCCCCCATTTTGGTATGGTCAAAGCCATCTCCTAACTAAGCTAACGAGGAGTGAAAAAATCTTTCCGAGCTTTTACAAACTCAAGAAAAGTTCCCCCTTAAGCTCAGCCTACTCTATTTAAGATCTTCCCCCTCAAACTCGAAGCGATATTGCTCAATTAATAATTTTAAGTAAGCAAAAAGAATATTATGTAAGAGCAAAAGCAGAAGCTTGCTGATTACACTAGACCGTGTAAGTTCAGCGAAGAAGATATAGACTATTTGTTGGACAAAAAGTGATTTTCATCAACATGTCAGCTTATCCATATAATGAGAGAGTCGTTTACAAGAATAAGGATATAAGCTAACAGGTCTAGACAACAAAATATAAAGATAAACAGAAGGTTGGCTATAAATCTCGCACAGACTCCGATTTTATAAGAAATATTAGGTCAGCTTGTTGTCAATTATAGAAGTGAGCTTATGATTCCTCTGTAAGCTGATGGATGTACTGTTCTTCGTCCAGTTTAATCTGTACACTCGTGCTCATAGGAATCCTCAGAGACTTTGTCTTTTCTAGAAGAAACTTGTTGATCAGGTCTCTTGTGTGCTTCTTTTGATTGATGAAAATCCCTTCGCTAGACTTGTTAACTTGCAGTCCTAAGAAGTACGTCATTTTGCCCATCATGCTCATTTGAAAGTGGCTTTGCATCAGCTGGGCAAATTTCTCACATAGACTCAAATTCTTCGACCCAAAAATCATGTCGCCAACGTAGATCTGGACCAGTAGGATGTCTTCACTGTCTTTGATCAAGAATAAGGTCCTGTCGATTTTCCCTTTTCTGAATCCATTTTTCAGCGAAAACTGGGAGAGGGTCTCGTACCAAGCTCGCAGTGCTTGCTTCAATCAGTATAATGCTTTCCGCAGCTTGTAAACTTGGTTGTCTTTTTCAAAACCAGGAGCTTGCTCTACATATACTTCCTCCTTCAGTTCGCCATTGAGAAATGCACTCTTCACGTCCATCTGATAGACCGTGAAACCGTGGTATGCAATATAAGCTAAAAATAGTCGAATAGCCTCCAGTATGGCTACGGGGGCAAAGGTTTCATCGAAGTCGATCCCTTCGCACTGTGCATACCCTTTGGCAACAAGTCTGCCTTTATTTATGACTATGTTACCAGCTTCATCTCACTTATTCTTGAATACCCACTTGATACCAATCACAGACTGATGTGATGGATAATCTACCAAGTCTCATACGTGGTTGTGAGTGAATTCTGCAAACTCCTCTTGCATGGCATTTATCCAGCCATCTGATTGAAGTGTGTCTGCTACCCTCGTTGGTTTGATCTGGGAAATGTAGCACGTTAGTAGCGCACTTCCTTGTCTGGTTCAAACTAGATTGGCGACATTATCCAGTACATCATCTTCTGGATGGTTGCGAAGCCATTTAGGTATCTAAAGCTCGTCGACCTGGACTGGTTGGATGAATGGCTCCTCGGAGTGAACTCCTGAGACTGACACATCAGTGAAAAAATAATTCTCTGGCATGATTTTATTCTATAACATCTATGGATTTGTGCCTTAGACAGTCTGGACTAGAAGTTGAGTTTGGGCTCCGGAAGATTGTCCTTTGTTAGTCTGAACTCCTTCAGTCTAAGCTTGATCGTCAGTCTGGACTCCATCTTTAGTTTGCACTCCTTCTTCAGTCTCAGTTTTGTCCTCGACGTTAGTCTGAGCCTGAATGCCTTCAGCCCTAGCTTCACAATCTTCATCTTGGCCTTTTGGGTTTCCAGTCTGAGTTCCTGGGTCTTCATAATCTTCTTCAGCATCATCAACTTGGAGGACACCAGTTTGAATTCCCCCTTGATTTATGCCTTCTTTTAGGGATTTGGAATTCAAGGTCTCAGCATGATCATTAGCATCATCGACCTTCTCGATTGTTTGATGGCCAATCGAGGGTGCTGGTTGAGAAGATCCTTCCTTCATAGATCTAGTCGACACAGTCAATTTAACATTGGAAGAATATGTGCCCAACTGCTCATTGGCATCACTGATCTCACAGATGTCTTCTCCCAGCTCTTTCATAGTCCTGCGCACCAAAGTAGCCTCATCAAAGATAACATTACATGCACAACTTTGGTAGTCATATTAAATACCTTATATCCCTTCTGAGAAGGGTGCCCGTATCTAAGAAATGCACCTTCATCAGCTTTAGGAGAAAAGACATTTAATTTTAACTTGCCATTGTTATGAACATAACATGGAGAAGCAAAAGCACGAAGATGAGCTAAAGAGGGCTTGCGACTATGATATATTTTGTATAGGATCTTCTAAATTCTTTCATTGATGTCGCTTCGATTTTGAGTGTAGCAGGCCGTCATCAATGTTTCACCCCAAAACTTTTCACCCAAGCTGGTCTCAGGCAGCATGGTCCAGACAGCTTCCTTCAGTGTCCGATTTCTTTATTCTGCTAGCCTATTATGCTGCGGAGTTCTTGGAGTTGATCGCTCATGCCCGATGCCAGCTTCTGCGCAGAAATCCATCAGTGGGCCATTGCAAAACTCTATCCCATTGTCAGATTGGATCCTCTTCAATGCCACCTCTTGCTAGTTCCGGACTCACATGATCAGCTCCGGTAGGATGATCTTACCTCGTCTTTTTCATTGAGAAGCTTTATCCAAGTGTAGTGCGAGTAGTCATCCACGACTACAAGAGAGAATCCCTTACCTCCAATGGTTGGGGGAGTTACTGGACCAAGAAAGTCTATGTGAAGTAAATCCAACACTCAGGTAGTGCTTGGGCTAACTAATTTGTTCTTGAAGGAGGCCTTGGTATGTTTCCCTTGCTGACAAGCTCTGTATACACCTTCTTTCTTGAACACTCCTTTTGGTAGTCCTTTTACCAGTTCGTGCTTGGCTAGGTGATTGATTGTCTTGAAGTTCAGGTGGCTTAATCTCTTGTGCCACAGCCAGTTTGTCTCTGTCGAGCTGGTAGCCACGAAGCATGAATCAGTTCGCTCGCTCAGCCAGTCTATTACGTAGAGTCCACCTTTGCAAACTCTCTTCAACTTGATGTCTCCAAAGGCTTTGTCCTTGATCTTACACTCTGATTCTTCGAAGGAGACAACGTATCCATTTTCGCTGAGTTGACTGACGCTGAGTAAATTGTCCTTTAAGTTGGTGATGAGAGATACATTGATGATTCTCAGTCCATTCTATTCGATGCATCCCCTTCTAATGACTCTTCCTTTGGAATTGTCACCAAACAGTACCGGTGGTCCTCTAATCATGTTGAGCTCGCTGAAAAGATCTTTCCTTCATGTCATATGCGTTGAGCATCCACTGTCAAGGATCCACTTGCTCTTTCCTAAAGTTGATTAGCATGTTCTTGTTCTTGCAATCACAAACTTAAGCTTTAGGTCTACGAGTATCTGCAGGTCTTACGGGTTTAGCTCGTGTGATCAGCCCCTTAGGGATCCACACTTTTGTTATTTTAACAGCAGGATATTTCTTGCTATTATCACTAGCTGGAACCGTTCCCTTTCTCTTGAAATAATGCATGATTTTGGTTTCAGAAGGTGTGGTTGTGTGTGTAGTTCTCTGGAAGTGTGCTTCACTTGAGAACCTCAAAATCTGGGTTTCGGATGTGAATACCTTGGTGGTTGCTTGTTAGAAAAGTATGAACCGCCTCAATAAGCCTTCATAGCCCTTGAATGAAAAGTGTGATTTGGCTCCGGCCTCAAGTAGGTGTTCCCCTACTTAGTAAGCTCCTCCTCTCAAGATGAACTTGAGATTTGATTCCCCGATTAGTGTACTGACAGGGTTGGGTGTTCAACTTCCTTGCAGCATAGACTGACTGCTTGGCTGAACTTGTCGAGGAAATCGAATTCCTCGCAGTAGGAACATACTGCTTAGTCAATTTTTGTGGTTGTACTGACTTCCTGTCAGTTTGAGACTTTGCGAGTTTGGGGTTATGTTGTTTTACCAGCTTACCCTGGACTTATCAGTCTAATTTAAATCTGTCAGCTTGGGGTTGTTGACTAACCAACCTTTAGCATTGCCAGCCTGAGCTGGTACTTTGAATGCTACCCCATAACTACTCGACTCACACTGCGTACTAAGTTTTTCTTTAATAAAAAATATGGGTTTCTCAGTACAAGTAGGTGCAAGGTTTTCGTTGCTCAAATTATTTTCATATCCTGACAATGACTTATCTGAAGGCTCCCTCATGATTTGCATGATCTCATCAAGCCCTCTTGAGCCTTTTTTGCAGAAACAAAGTTTTCATCTTGCTCAAGAATGGTTAAATTCAAAGATTTACACTCGGATTTGAGATTTTCAAAATTTATAAGTAAGATTGAGTGTGCTTCTTTGAGTTTTTCTAGCTCCTCACTGACTGACCTCGATTTTTCAATCTCCTCGGTCAAAACCAAAACCTGCGATTTCAGTGAGGTGTTTTCGCTAGCCTAGACATTTTTCAAGATATAATTTTTTAAAAAAAATTTTGCGCTAAAATGTCTATAATGACGTCTTCTAAGCCGGAGCAATATGATTCAGTGTCATCAAGGATGCATGCTGAAAATTCAGAGACTGAAGGTAAGGGTTGTACCTGCTCACTAGATGCAGTGAGTGCCATCTCAGTTTCAGCTTTAATTTCTGATTCGTCCTCAGCTTCTTCTCCAAACGCGGCCATGAATGCTAGGAGAGCGTCCCCGTCAACTTCATCTTCTGATGAATAGTCATCGTCATGGTCTGGAACATCCGACACCTTAGTCCTGGTAAGTGGGCCACTGCTTTGGATGCTCTTCGTTCGAAGATCTTCTTGTGTCTCTCTCTTTCCTCTTTGTCCACTGAGGGACATTCGAACATTAAGTGTTTGGAGGAACCACACTGGAATCACGATCTGGGGGCTCGCTTCACGAACCTCTTTTCTTCGGATTTAGGTGCTTCCTGCTTGCCTTTAGCTTTCTCAAGGAGCTTTTACAGTCTCCTCATCTGTTCTTCTAGCTCGGCGATTGAGCTTTAGCCTTCATTAGTTTGAGATCCTGAAGTGGTTGGGATCTCCTTCTGTTGTGAGCTTGGCTGATGATCACCATAAAAATTTACAGATTAATTGTAATATAGTGAGCAAATAAATTTATAGCATGAAGGTTGTCGAACCCACAGGGACAGTGCAACGATAATATCTCATGTACTGGACACAGTTTATCAATTTGCTGTTTGAGAAATCCAAAATTGAGAAGAGTTTTTGTTTTCAAATTAGAAAATAACTTTGAAATAAAATCAATAATAAAAAGCACAGACCCTAGGAAATTCAACCAATTCAATCAACATGCATAAACAATCAATTCAAACCCCAAAATAATTATAAAAGTGGGAAATCTGATGTTTTGGAATTAATTCATTGGTTAGGCAATTAAAACCTAGATTACTAATGTGTGACTATCTCTTCTCGGTTTCAAAAACACAACTATATCAAATCCCGATAAAGATACAGATTAAAAACCCTAACATTGATTCTTCCTTTTAAGACAGAAATCAATTGTATCAAACTTATATTTTCCTATTGTTAATTATCTCCTCTCGGTCTCAAATTAACAACTATAAACCTAATTCAATTTTCATCTCTCGATCCTTCAATTGAAAATAGATTTTAGAATGAACACCATAGAATTTGAACCAATTAATTAGGGTTTGGATATAATTGAATTACAACATGCTGAAAGGGATGGAGAAAACCCTAGAATCTGTTAGGCTTTCTAGCCTAGCATATTAAAAACACAAATTGCAAGAAACATAAAGAAGCTTACTTGATTCATATTGAAAACAGGAATCGAAATCTTCAATATTTTGAATCGAAAGCAACAAGTAAATTAAAGAGAACTGGAAAATTAAAGTATTTGAATGCTGGAAATTAAAGTTAAAATAAACTAAAAATTGAACATTAATTTCGAGCTATTGGATTCCTATTTATAAGGGAGGAAATTGAATCTTCAAAAGGTAATAGGCTTGAGAAGGAAAATCTCCAAATTTGGTGAAAGCTGTCTTCCGCCCTTCTGTGTTGATCGAAATGGCGTGTGTCGATCGACACACATGCCAAGTCGACATGCCTCCTTTCTTCCTACCTCGATCGATTTGCGGCCTTCATGTCAGTCCACTTTCAGGATGTCGATCGACATGGAGGCCAATCTTCACCCCTTGTGTCAGTCGATCCTTCCTCATCTCGACACTCCATCTTGTCCCCTGTGTCAGTCGACACACTGGCTGTCGACCGATACAAAGGTATTTTTGGCAGATTTTTCTTCTTTTCTTCATCTTCTCACCATTCCATCTTGTTTTGGACCCAAAAACCTACAAAACCAAGTACGACAAGCGTAATATCCCCTATAAACAACTCATGCTCGATTATTAACCTAAAACTAATGCAAATGCAAGAAATGATAAAGAAAACAACATGATAAGTGAGGTAAAATACGAGCTTATCAGTTGATCAGTTGGTCGGTCAGTCTGGAAGGGCTTCTTGGGCTTCCATTTGAAGTCCCTTTTGATGAAGTAGGCAACATCTTCAACTTGGGAGCCGGACGAGATGGCTGCTATGACCTCGTTCTTATTCACCATTTGGATATCTCATCCGTGGGTTTGGAGTTGGGCAAATAATTTATTCTTCATCATTTTGGAGAGATCATTCTCCTTGAGGGTCGTGATTTTGACAAATTAGTTCTCCTTGGGCATCTAGGACAAGATTTTGGCGTTGAGGTCGACATTTGAATATACTCTATCCAGGGCCTTGAGCTCGCTGACTATTGTTTTGAAACGAGCTTCCATCGCTTTAATTGTTTCTCCAAGTAGCATCTGAAAGGACTCATACTTATCAACACAAATTTGTATTTTATTTCTTTTCATCTGGTCAGTTTTCTGACACAACGTTTCGAGATAGTCCCAAATCTCCTTTAGGCTATTGAACTGCATGACTTCCTCAACCAAGGTGTCTGGTAAGGAAGATAGAATGACCTCATGCGCAATGGAATCAAGTTGATTCCTTCTTGTGTCTTCTGGGCTCCACTCTTCATACGAATTTTCAACGGTCTTGGCGCTGTCAGCTCCGAGTGGTGGAAGGACCTTGGTTATCTTGATTGGTCCTCTCATTTCTGAATGTTAGCTCTTGAGTTGTATGGAAGACCTCTTCTTCCATATGGCATACTTCTCAATGTTGTACGGAGGTAGCTTGGGAATATTCTTCTTTAATATGTACCTAAGCTTATAAGATAAGACAAAATAATGTGCAAGGAATGGATATGAGTCCTAAGCGACTCCAAACGACCAACCTGGAAGGAATGACCGCTCGCTCTGATACCACCTGT
The DNA here is from genome assembly GCA_026898455.1 of Plectranthus barbatus. Taxonomy (NCBI): domain Eukaryota; kingdom Viridiplantae; phylum Streptophyta; class Magnoliopsida; order Lamiales; family Lamiaceae; genus Plectranthus; species Plectranthus barbatus. Next base: position 37,009 of record JAPKLW010000351.1, read on the forward strand.
TGGTCCCGGTTTTATCAGAGTAATCATAAGTTTCACAACAGAAAAAATATATGTTTTATGGTAAGCTTGCACTTATCCAAACTGATAGCGATGAATCAGTCTGGTTTTGTCAAATCTTATTTTAGGTACTTAAGTGCAAGTATGTTTAATGTCAGTTTTCAGTATATACTTCAACACTTGAGTGTTGAGTTTTAAAAATAAGTAAGCTGACAAAAATCAAGCAATAAGTAAGACAAAGGTTATAGTGGTTCGGACTCTAAAAGTCCTACGTCCACTCTTCAGACTCAAGGTCTGGAAATCCACTATGATTAGGATTATACAGGTGTTGCTACCATTTATTGCTTGTCGGTGAATGCCTCGTCCACCGATCCACAAGCGCAATTGTCTGGTACTTGCTCGTCCTTCTCTTCGCAGCTCCTTGGAGTGTGGGCACACCACACAACCTCATCGTCGCTGGTAATAAACCCGTAAGAGTCAAAGTACAAACGTACTTGACTGTTGCAATCTTTCTTGGAGAGAAAGATTACCAATAAATAACTCAAGAACTCGGAAGTTTTGAGTCTCATGTTTGCAGAAGTGACACGTGGAAAAGCTTAAGAGCCTCGAACATTGGCTAGAGATTTTAGCAGCGTACCAGCTTGATCGTAAATGGTAGGTTTTGAAATATGTTCGGTCAGTAACCTTCTTCTGTTGAAGTCTCCGGTATTTATAGTTGAAGGGTTGAAGGTTTGTATTTATTACCCGTTATACATAGATTGATGCTTTCCAATCGGAGGTCTCAGTTGTCTGCTGCAATCGGCGGGTAGGTGATGCTTTTTCCAGATATTCTGCACCTACTCCGCTTTTTCTGACATGGACAACGATTGTTCGCCTTTCTATCAGAACGACAGTCTGTCAATCCAAGGAATCCTAGACTGGTAAGTCCGAGGTATCAAGATTCGAGTCTTGAGCTAGCAGACTTTAAGAAATTTACAATCCTTAAGTCTGTACTTGTCAGTATGTTCCTCTGACATTTGATTTTTCTCTTTACGACGGGACTAGGACTTAAAGTCTTGTGCTGATGTCGTCATACTTGCAAGTCCATGCTGGTTACGTCATGCATCAGTATACGCTTGATCCCATACTGGTAAGTTTGGTATCCGGACTGGTAAGACCATACTTGTTTAGTCTGGTACTTGGTGTGGTCCAAACTTGTCAGTCCAGACTCATGTATCCTAGACTTGTAAGTTCAGTTCAAACTTTAGTCTTTTGAGTCTTGCGCATCTTAGACTTATTCATCAGTCTGATATTCAGATTAGCTCTAGCTTATAACTCGATAAAAGCCTATACCAGACTTTACATTTAGACTATACTTAGCCCAATCTAGAGACAAACTAAGATTACTTTTTACATACTTTGACCCACCAAAATAATACTCCCTCCGTCCCTAAACAATTGTCCTGTTTCTAAATGGCACAGATACCAATGCGAGTAGAGATAGAGGAAATTAGTAGTTTATTAATGAGTGTGTATTAATTTTCCATTTTAGGAAAGAGGACAATTGTTTGGGACAGATGAAAAAGGAAAACAAGACAATTGTTTCGGGACAGAGGGAGTATAAAATAAGAAAATTTCTAACAAATTTCCTATTAACAACTAAATAATGTAACATAATAAAAAGGATAATGTAATGATATATTTAAAAACACTGTATCATTATTTTTTTCTTAATGGTATATTATATGTGGTATTATTCTTACATTACCTATCAATTGAATAATAGATAAAGTGTGCAATAATAGACAAATTGGAACATTATTTAAGTTTTGAATGTTACATTATCTACGACTAATATGGTGCATATTTACAATTTCAATATTATACAAAGACCTGAAGTCATATTTAAAAATAAAATAAAAACACACTATAAAAGATAATGTTGTCGATAAATATCAAATAATGCATCAATTATCATATAAATAATGTCTGCAACTCAAAATGAAGGATGCGAACCACCAAAATTTGAAAGTCAATCCAAAGGTCCACGCTCTTCAACTTCCTAAATCTCCTCCCCGTCATTTCTTGCCTCCGAACAAACACAGAAGAGAAAAGATTACTTTTTTTTCTTGAATGTTTGTCATCGAAACATCAGGAAACCATCACAGAGAGAGCAAAATGAAACTATGATGATTCAAATGAATTTGTTAACGCCAACGTTAATCCTTCTTCTGTTGATCAGCGGAATATGGCAGGTCAGCCATGGATAGCCACTCGAACTTGTCGCCATCCCTCCCGCCGAAATTTGGGACCCTTCTTCTTTTGTTCAATAAGTGTTAGTATTGTTTTTCTAAACTCATATTCCTTCTATAATATCTTTTTCTCATTTTGCTGCTATATAAATATGATCTAGCAAGTAAGACATGCTATACTAGTTCAATCTAAAACAATTACATAAAAATTGATTAATGGAGGAGGAAATGAAATACAAATGGTTCATTGTATGCAACAAGATTAACTAATTTATAGTGATAGGTATTTTTATTTAAATTGCAATACACCTCTTCAAGAACCTCCCTCAATAAGAATCAGATTGTTGAATTTTGCTGAGGATCCAACTTTTTCTTGGATGTTTCCTTTCGGTCTCATGTTCGTCGGGCGCTCGTTGCTTATATGGACACATTTTGGTCTCCTAACATTTAGGATGTGACTTTTTTATTTTATTTTTTTTAATTTAAAGTTAAATCCTTGTATCTGGCATTGGACCAAAGCAACGTAAAAATAATCAAGTTTTTACACAATTTCTTTCCTCCAATCATGACATTTAAGAGGTTAGTGAAACTCACTTGATTTTCACCCGATTACACATGTTCATTTTGTCTCACAATAGCTCCAAGTTCAAACCTTCGAAAGAGCGTCTATAAAAAGAGGTTGCAATTCATTTGAAGAATGTTACCAAAATCGATAACAACCTCTTACGCATTCTAAAAGCCCTGATACTCGGTTGAAATCTCATACTTAAGCTTTCAAGGCATTATTGCTTATTTACGTGTGTCATCTTTGGACACGAGACTCTGTGCATCTAACAAGAGCTATAACTTCAGTTTTCTTACTTTGTTAGTTGATTTACCTCTCTGATGGTAATTGTTATGCGTGTATACCGCAAGCTGACATTTTAGGGAAGAATTTAAAGTCCCACGACCAGCTAGAGTTTGAGTGGTGCGACCACATTTCAAACCTGAAGAAGCAAATGAGTGCAAATTAAGGACTTGGAAAGTGTGCTTGTGAACTAATATAGACACAGACATTCTCCAGCTAGTAATAGATCGTGAGACATCTTTGTAATCCCCAGCATAGTGTTTTCCACACTGCGAGTTTGAAGAGAGGGCGTAAGAAGGTTTTGTCTGAACCTCTATCAATCATTTGTTATTTACTGCTTTCTTTAAGATTTCAGCATTGAATTTTAAATTCAACACATCAAGTATTAGAGTATACTTGAATATGTCTATGTAACAAATTCTCGCTAATTTACCAATTTCCTGAACCCAAATTGTGTCAAAACCACTCTCCTAGCTCTTTAAAACTTATGCTGCATATTCACTAACTCTGATTTGGGACCAACAATAAATTTATATTAAAATATTTATTATATTGTTAAAAAATTAATTATTTTACTTTAAAAAATCATTTTTAATTATTTGTCCTCAAACTCAAAATCTTCTTATAACAAGTAAAGCTAATTAAAACTTATAATACTTATAATTCATACTAATGTAAAAAATAATAATAATTTATATTTTAAATTAATTTTATTTAACGAAACTACTTACGTGTGTTCACGAATTGAATAATAAAACACAAGTTTGATTCTTTTAATTGATGAACTTTGCTCAATTAACTCAAACGGTACCTCACAGAATCGAGATATAAATATTTTATGATAGTTTGATTTATATGCGACTCTGGCTTTGATAATAATATGAAGGTTATATTTAGAATAATTCAATTGTTTATTCGAATAATTTTGTAGAAATTATGTGGAGGGCACATTGGTCAGTTCAGTTCAATTATCCACAGCAACTCCGCTCACCATTTATGAATCATCATATAGACTGAGCTAAAGCTCAATCATCATCAACAATGGCGATTTCTATCTCTGCTATTACCTCATCGTTATCTTCACTATCCTTCTCCTCTCAAATGTCGCAGAAACCTCTCCTCTCGTACTCTATTCCAAAATCAAAATCCCTTCCCTTGAGACTCGCCGCCCCCAAATTCCCGGCCTTCATCGTCGCCTCCTCTGCAGCCGTCGCTGAGCCTGGCGTGGAGACTGTGGACTTGGAGAGATTGGTGAAATCTAGGCTTCCTGGTGGCTTCGCCGCTCAAAATATTATCGGCACCGGCCGCAGGAAAAGCGCCATTGCTAGGGTTGTTCTGCAGGAGGGCTCCGGAAATATCATCATCAACTACCGCGACGCTAAGGTCGTTACAAACCCCCTTTATTTTTCCCTTGTATGTTTTCTTTTATTTTTATCGTGTCACGTTTTGCTGGGTTGGATTTTCTCGTTCAGCAATGTAGTTGATGCAAATTTGCTAAATTATGCATTTTGAGATACGGTTGTTGAGGTCTCATTAATCCTGAAACGATAATGCATAGAAAATATCTACAATCTTTGAAATGAGTGTAATACTCTTGTGAAATTCAACTCACTAAAGCTCGATTCAGTGAGCTCATGAGCTACTATCAATGTTTGTACTGCTCCTAAGCTCGATATAAGCTTGCTATTATCTATTTACACCCATATTCACATTTATGTTTTTGGGAAAGGTATACCCTTCTCAAGTTTTTGCTAATGTTCACAATGGGAGAACTGCAATGGTGGTGGTCATAGGGACAATGGGTTAGTTAGTGAGTTAATCTTAAGTTTGTTGAGGAATTTAGAAGAGCTATTTCATATTCACTGCTTCTATGAAAAATGGGAGAACTGCAATGGTGGTCATTATGTTTGGGAACCTCTAACTAGTAGCAGGCATGATTTTCGCAGAGCAGCCAGCTCTCGTGATTGCTATCTCTTGCATTGCATCGTCTGATGTGTAACCTTTGCTACTGAAACTAACTTTATGGTGATCTTTTCAGGAGTACCTTCAAGGCAACCCATTATGGCTGCAGTATGTTAAGACTCCTCTGCTCACATTGGGCTACGAGAGTAGCTACGATGTCTTTGTAAAAGCTCATGGTGGCGGCCTATCCGGGCAGGCCCAAGCCGTATCTCTTGGCATTGCTCGGGCTTTGCTCAAGGTCAGCGCCAGCCATAGATTGCCTCTGAAGCAGGAAGGCCTCCTTACTCGGGACTCCAGAGTAGTCGAGAGAAAGAAGCCCGGGCTAAGGAAAGCTAGAAAGCGCCCCCAGTACTCGAAACGTTAAGGTCAGGAATATGCATGCTTGCAGTTGCAAATCCCATACCTTTTGTGTTTGTGATGATTTCGTTGAACTCTATGTATGGAGATCAGGTATTTTATTTTTTTTTGCACTGTTACTCAAAATTTCGTTTAGTAATATCATTTACTGGATGCTTGAGAGTCATACAAACATGCTAGCTTCGAAGCTGGATATCTTGTGTGAGGTTTATTCTTTCCAAAGACTAATATCAGAATTTGTTTAGGTTGTTTGGTTTCTTGATGCTGGAACTCTCTCTCTAGGCACTGTAGAAAAATGGTAAAATTTTGTAATGTTCATCAGCTGTATGAAACTAAAGCTAGTTCAATGTTCATCTGCTCCATTTTTATTTTATTTTTTACATTAATTTAAACATGCATACATTATATGTCCTCATGGAAGATCGAACTCATGACTTTTTGGTTATAGGTAAAGTATTTTAACTACTGCATCCGAAGCAAAGAGCGGATTTGCTCCATCTTTTCCCTGTTGACTTGCGTGGAAGTTACAAGTTTGTGTATTTTTCATGTTGTACTCAAACCCCTTCAAAACTTAATAGTAGAAAATGGAGTAGTTACACAAATCACGATTGAAAATTACACGAACTTCATCTTCTGAAATCGATTGCAAATATTGGTTCATTAACCCTTACTCTAGCAAGCTTTAACTCGGTTCAGTGAGAAGAGGTAAAAAGGTGCGCTAAATAATCAATCGGGGTTCCAAATTATCAGGAACCCTAATTCATCGTGGCGAGACCTCCGTTTTCAAAATTGGCTGCATGGTCACTAAGGGTTTGAAAACCTTACTCATGCTTAAATTTTCAAGTTAAAAGGATTAACAAGTCGTAATTAAAATACTTGATTTTCTAGGCTGTGGGATATTACTCGATTATTTATATTAACGAAAATTTGAGGGCTACTACCGGTGCGATGAATTTGATCGAACCCATGGAGAAAACAATATCAAATAAATTATAAAAAAAAAAAAAGAAATTAAAAAGAAAGCGAGTAAAGTTAGGGGTGTTTAAGAGTTATGATTATTAAACTAAATATGAACAACAAAGAACAATATGAACTTCCACCATGAACAACATATAAATTTAAGATTCTATAACTTGTAACCTAAAAGATAATCACGAAATTTGCCATGAACAACATAACAATAAAGTATGGCAATAATAAAATAAATTTTGGAAACTTGAGTTCGACCTTGAACAACATAAAAATAAAATTAAAATTGCAGTATGACATTGTTACACCTCAATTTCAAAGAAACAAGATTCAACAAATGAGGCACATTGGGTGCATAACATGTATTTGGGGAAACAATCAAGATGAGTGAAGTGTGCAATTTAAGAAATGAGCAATCATACATCAATCCCAAATAATCAAAAGCAATAAAAGCGCCTCATTGTTGAAATTGTATGTAAAACTCATAATCAAGTATGGGTAAAAGGGAATCAGAGAATTCTGCTTAATTCAATTACTCATTCATCATAAAGTTTCGTACAGAGAAGACGATGAAATAGTGTAACCTCAAACCTCTAACGGTCTAAAGCATAATAGTCATAGATCAAAGATACTTGATCAACGGCTCAAAACAAGAGTAACAAGAAACATGATAAAAACGTAAGAAAAGCAACATGCTTTATTTAACTAAGCCAAGAGTAGCAGAAAACCAACAGGACCCAATCAACTCCATCAGCAACACCCTTTCAACACCCCCCCTCAAGATGGATGCGGTGGAGATCCACCATGCCCATCTTGCATAAAAGAGAGCAAAAACGAGGACTGCAGAGAATCTTGGTAAAAGCATCTGCAATTGTGAACCTGTAGGAATGTGTGTGGGTAGAAGAAATTCAGCCTTGTATAACTCCCGTATATGATGGCAGTCTAGCTCAATATGTTTGGTTCGTTCGTGGAACACCTGATTTCTAGTAATCTGGATAGCTGCAACATTGTCGCGGAACACAGTAATGGGAAGAGAGAAAGGCACATGTAGATCATGCAGCAAATAAGAAATCCACTGCAATTCTTTGCCGCAAGCACTTAGGGAACGATATTCCGCCTCCGCACTAGAAAGAGATACAGTCGTTTGTTTCTTGCATTTCCATGACACAATGCTAGATCCCAACATAACACAATATCCAGTAATAGACTTGCGAGTATAAGGGCAAGTCCCCCAATCAGCATCAGAGAATCCAGTAACAGTAAGAGGTGTGTTGGCAGCATAGAAAATTCCAAAAGAAGGGGTACCTTTGAGATAGCGTAAGACATGAATAGCAGCATCCCAATGCTCATATGATGGAGAGCCAACAAATTGGCTGAGCTGCTGAGTTGCAAAGCTCAAGTCTGGGCGTGTCAAGTTGAGATAGAGCAATTGACCAACCAATCGCCTATACTTGTCTGGTTCAGGGAGAAGCTTGGTGACATCTGCAACCAACTTCAGTCCTAGTGGAAATGGAGTAGCAGTGGGTTTACAAGCAAGTAAACCAAGATGATCAAGGATGTCTAAAACATATTTTCGTTGACAAAGAAACATGCCTTCAGCCCCTCTTGCAATCTCCATCCCAAGAAAATACCGTGCCACTCCTAGATCCTTTATGGTGAACTTGGCATCAAGATATTCTTTCAGTTCAACAATAAGATGGTCATTTGGACTCAATATTAAAATGTCATCTACATAAACCAGCAGTGCAATAAAGCCATCTTCTCTGCCCTTAGTAAACAGGCAGTGATCAAGAGGAGATTGTGTAAAACCATAACTAGATAGGGCCCTACAAAATTCCATATTCCACTCTCTTGATGCCTGCTTTAAACCATACAAGCTTTTGACAAGCTTGCAAACCTGTCATTTCTTAGCTTTGTGAAATCCCTCGGGTGGATCCATGAAAATCTCTTCAGAAATATAACCATGCAAGAAGGCATTGTTAATGTCGACTTGGTGAACAGACCACCCTTTAGAAGCAGCAAGAGCAAGTAGCATTCTCACTGTTACTAACTTAGCAACTGGTGAGAATACCTCCTCATAGTCAATCCCATACTCTTGCTTAAATCCTTTGGCTACTAAACGGGCTTTAAATCTTTCCACAGTTCCATCTGAGTTCAGTTTGACTTTGTATACCCATTTGGAGCCGATAGCATTCCTTCCTTGTGGCAAATCCACCACTTTCCAAGTACCATTTCGTTCAAGGGCGTCCAACTCAACATTCATTGCTTGTACCCATTATATATAGCCACAGGCTTCTTTGTAAGAAGATGGTTCTCTTAAGCTTGTAACATGCACCAAATATGCTACAAATGTCGGAGTAAGTGATGGTGAAGTGATGTATGGGAAGGTAGGAGGTGATCTTGTCGGTAAAGGTGATGTTATAGTACCAGACAATTTGTCCACACAAAAAGCCACAAAATCATTTAACCAAGATGGTGGATGAGGATTCCTCTTACCTCTGTCAAGAGCCACACAAGGTGTGTGTTGCAGCACATCTGTCTCTTTAGGGTGATCAGAAGAATGTGAAGCTGCAATAGGAGTAGTATGTTCAGAAGTTGAGCTGGAGATGGCATCATTAGAAAGAACATTGGCAGGCATGTAATCAGAAGCATAGTCATAAGATCGATCATCACGAATGATATGAGAGGGGAGACTCGTAGAACCATTATCAAGAGGTTCCAAGATAGATTTCTCCTTATCATTTGCATAAGGAAATATAGTATGGAAAAACTGAACATCTCGAGAAAAAATAATTTTTCATTTGTAACATCAAAGAGGATGTAGCCTTTGTGTTCAGGAGCCATACCAAGAAAAACACATGTATGTGATCTGCTGTCAAATTTCCCTCTTCCTGGAGAGTTATCCACAGCATAGCTAAGGCAGCCAAATGGCCTGAAATGCTCATAGTTCACCTCTTTCCTGTGCAGCAAAGAATAAGGTGAGCACCATTTTAAAACTAAGCTAGGTAATTGATAACTGCAGAATAGCGGTTAAGCAAATAATATTTTTTTACACCCAAGGGTGGTCGATCC
>JAPKLW010000351.1:60951-79615 GCA_026898455.1 Plectranthus barbatus
TCACAATCCCTCACTTATTACTACAAGCCAAACTCGTTTCCCAAAACTTGTTTCCGAAATGACTAAACACTGGAAAGATTCCACACACCCAATCCCTCACTTATTACTACAAGCCAAACTCGTTTTCCAAAATCTGGAAAGATTCCACACTCTATCCTCCACTTTTTACATCCTCTATATATAACATATCATATTAATTGCAAATAACTTATCATTGCAAATATCCAACACACTCATTTCAGAAAATGAATTTCAATTTCGGTAGTTCATCTTCATCTTCTTCATCGGGTGATGAAGATAGTGAAATAGTAAAAAGTTTTCAAGAGAGGCAAGCGAGACTATTTCAAGCTATCTCAAATAACAACAACTATCTTCTAATGCTTCAACAAAATCATCAACCAACAATTGGTGGTTCAATTCCAGGCCGCGTCTTCATCAATCGAGATTGGGAAGCTGCTCATCATAGATTGTTCAATGATTATTTCTCAGATAATCCATTGTACAATGATGCTATGTTTTGTAGGAGATATCGAATGTCTCGCTCATTGTTCCTCCGCATTATTGATGCAGTTAAAGATCATGACCACTACTTTCAACAACGAGTTGATAGAAGTGGTAGACTTGGATTGTCACCTTTACAGAAAATATCTGTTGTATTTCGGATGCTAGCATACGATTCACCAGCAGATGCCACAGATGAATATATTAAAATTGGTGAGTCTACTGCAATTGAAAGCATGAAAAGATTTTGCCGAGCAATCAAAGAGATCTTTGCGGAACAGTACCTGAGGGCGCCAACGGCTCATGATATTTCTAGATTACATCACATTGGCAAGCAACAAGGATTTCCAAGAATGCTTGGGAGCTTGGATTGCATGCATTGGAGATGGAAAAATTGTCCTACAGCTTGGGCTGGACAATATGCGGGCCGTAGTGGAAGACCGACAATTATTCTTGAAGCGGTGGCAGATTATGATCTTTGGATATGGCATGCTTATTTTGGTTTGCCTCGCACCAACAATGATATCAATGTGCTTGAGTCATCCCATCTCTTTTATAATCTAACTCAAGGTATTGCTCCTCCAGCTCATTATATAATTCAAGGCAAAGAATATAATATGGGTTATTATTTAGCTGATAGTATATATCCTAAATGGTCTACTCTTGTGCAAACAATTCATGATCCACGTGGTTCAAAAAACATATTTTGCAAAGAGACAAGAAGCATGCAGGAAAGATGTAGAACGTGCATTTGGAGTTCTACAAGCACGTTTTGCGATTATAGCAGGATCAACACGCTATTGGAGAAAATAACTACTCCATAATATAATGACTACGTGCATAATTATGCATAATATGATAGTTGAGGATGAGCGTGACCTTGATGCACCGATAGAACTTGCAAGAGAGACGGCACTGCCAGAGGTTGAATTGGTGACGAATGAAAATGCAAATTTCCAAGAATTTATTTCTCGGTATCGAAATATAAGGAACAAAGATGCTCACATGGAACTTCGAAATACATTAATTGAACACATGTGGGAGGAGTATTCTAATTCTGAAATCTGAATAATCATGTATTTTATTTTCAGTTTATTTGGTGTGTTGAATGTTTTTTATTGAGTTGTTTAGTAGATTTCGTGTGTTGTAATGTAATTTTATTATCGAGATGTTTAATTATTTGGTGTGTTGTAATGTAATTTTATTATTGAGATGTTTAGTAATTTAATTTATTTGATATGTTTTAATATAATCTTAATATCATGTTTTTTTAATTTTTTTTATTTAAATAATTTTTAATAAATTATAAATTTATAGTTTAAATAATTATTCAATTAATAAATATGCAATTAATAATTTTTTGTATTTTTAATAATTGATTATCTTATAATAATTTATTTTATTTGAAATTAAATAAAGGGTTCCAATTGTAAATTTGTTAAAGATTTTGGTAGTATTTGAAAAGTTTGTAAAGTTGTGATAAAAAGGAATATGCTGAGAATATTCTTTTGAGTTTGAGTTTAGTGTTTTCGGTTGGAGAAGAATGGTATTTGATGTGACATTTACTGCATTTTAGGTTTGAGTTTGGGTTTTTCAGTTGGAGATGGTCTAAGGAGGTTGGTTGACCATATTAATTATGGTATGGAAAAAAAGGTTGATGTGACCTTTGCTATTTGTGATGTGATACCTGTAGGGTTTGAGTCTACGATGGACAACATGAGTTGTCATTAATTAAATTCTTGCCAAGGATCGTTCTTAGGATATCAGGAATAAATTTCAATTAAATAAACCATGCGAACCTATGCATGCTCCTACAAAATTAATTGCAGATGATGGAATTTAGGAATACCTGATCTTCAACATTTGATCTACAGATCTAGATCGGAGAATAGAACGATGAAGTAAACTTAGATCTGAGATTGAACGCCGACAATGGACAGTTGTTCCTACAGATCTGATCTTCCCGGGGCAGACCCCAACCGAAAGGCGCTAGTCTGATCTGTTCCCTTGCTCCTTGGAAATCTGGTGAGGATCATCTACCAAGTTGGATCCGAGATCTGGAGAAATCGATCAGTTTCTCCCTCTGGATTGCCGTCGTCGTTCTCTCTCTTTTTACTCAATATACTGAAATCTCTTACTTAATGATCTGATAGAGAGAAGGCCTATATATAGTGTTAGGGTTTTGAGAAACCCTAACCCTAATGGGCTTGAGCAGTTCATGGGCCAGATCAGGGATCAGATGCAAATAATAAAGTGGGCCCTCTTTATTAATTAATTCTTCCTTGTTCAACCCAGAACATAATTAATTAATAAAACATTGTTTTAACCTTCACCGTGGTAACAATGCTGACTCGCCCCTTTTTTACCACGTTATTAGGAACGGGTTGCACCAAACTAACATGATCCACATATTTAAGGTTTTAGACATTCATTAATTAATTTGGCTTATGATAATCAGCCATAATTAATTAATCTCTTATTTCCTGAGTAATGCCACTCACTCCTTTTCACTTATGCCTGAATTAAATAATTCAACCTGCAGGGTTTAGCATAATGAACCTTGTGAGCTCCTCAGGGAATGTCACCATCCTGAAACGGATATGCTTACCTAAACGTCCAGCCTAAGCAAGCCACACACAAATTGCCAACACCCAAAATACAGGTATAAGAGTACAATTAAACCATGGTAAATCAAAGTTTGGTCAATCTGTGTGTGCCGCTTATCCTTCAGTTAGGTTTAAGATCATAGGAAGTATGTTAGGGATCTGGCTCATTCATATGTCAATGAAAATGGCACATCCCACTGTTGATCCCATCAATAAATAACCATGTACCGACACATCAAGTAGCTAGGATAAGCTCACTTATGAACCGATGTGCTGCAGCTTAGACCGACAGCCTATCCAGGGACTGTCTCAGCTGTGATACTGTTTATATCTCGCTAGGTCAAACTACTCATATGATCCTCTGTGATCTCCTACACACCATATGGTCATCCCTATAGGCGAGATAATAGGATATTATAGTTCGTTGTATGTTTGTTTCATCAGACAGCGAGCATTGTTGTAGCAACACATATATGAAGACCAGTGTACAAAACACTTAATCATATATGCTTTCAGTATACAATTCCAACAACACCATCGGTCAATTGAATGTCACCGACATTAAATTTCTATGAAAACTCGTTACGCGATACGAGTTGATCGAATTTAAGTTGTTCCGATATATCTGATAAAATTCCAACATTCAAATTATTGTAGCATGTTTGCTCGAAAATAAATATTGAAGTGCGTTTGCATGGTTTGCATGGCTTGCATGAAATCATAACATCCTTATGATAAAGTTGATCGTGTTACAATAAAATAATTGATCGAAAATAGATCATATTACAACGATAAATTCGGGAATTTCATTAAATGAAAATACGGAGCGTTAAATCCCTCCCGCCTTATAAAAATTTCATCCCAAAATTTCGTTAATTACAAAAGTGTTTAGGATAGTGTTCTCTCATCTTATCTTCGAGTTCCCAGGTGGCTTCTTCTACTCCGTGGTGTCTCTAGAGTACTTTCACTAACATGACGCTCTTATTTCGTAGCTCTTTTGTCTTGGAATCCAAGATGGCTTCTGGTCCTTCTTCGTAGCTCAAGTCTGATTGAAGTTGAACTTCTTCTTCCTTCTGGATGATGTGTCTCGGATCGAATACGTATTTTCGTAGTTGCGATACATGGAAAACGTTGTGGGCGTTGCCGAAACTTGGCGGCAGTGCTAATCGATATGCTACAAGTCCAACTCTTTCCAAAATCTTGTATGGCCCTATGTATCTTGGCCTAAACACTCTAGCACCCTTTAATTGATCAAACAGATCATCAATCCTTGGGAGGGGGTACTTGTTCTTCAGAGTTAGCTTGTTTAACTCTCGATAGTCTATGTACATCCGCATAGATCCGTCTTTCTTCTTGACAAAAACTGGAGCTCCCCAGGGTGATACACTAGGTCTAAAGAAGCTTAAATCCATCAGCTCTTGCAGTTGTATCTTTAGTTCTTGGAGTTCCTTCGGAGCCATTCTATAGGGTGCCTTAGAGATTGGCGTGGCTCCTAGTTACAACTCAATTGTGAACTCCAACTGCCTGTCTAGGGGTAGTCCAGGTAGTCCGTCTAAAAAAACATCGGGAAACTCTCTCACTACATCGACTTCAGATATGTCCGGTTCTTATTCTTGTTTGGAATCCAAGTAAGCCAGAAAGGCTTGACTTCCCTTTTGTGGATTAGTTTCGCTGCCTGCAGGGCAGAAATTAAGGGTAGTCTTATCCCTTTCCTCATTCCATGAAAATGTACAGGCTTCTCTCTTGGTCGCTTGAAAGAAACTTTTCGATCCTTGCAGTAAATCATCGCATGATTGGTCTCGAGCCAATCCATTCCAAAGATCACATCGATGTCCTTCATGTCTAGGATATTGAGGTTATCCTCATGTACCACAAAAGATCCTAATTGAACTTCTATATTCGCGCACACATGCGTAGTCGTAGATGATCCACCAGTAGGCATGATTATGTTAAGGTGTTGCTCGGCCTCTAAGACACTAAGTTGTAATTCCTTCACACATTCTTCGGAAATAAAGGAATGCGATGCTCCAGTGTAAAAAAGTACAAGAATAGGTAGCTGGTTAATCTGACCCATACCTCCCAGTTTGCCCTGGTTCTCGTTTTCTCTTGGCTGCTCAATGGCATAGGCTCTTCCTTATCTAGCAGGCTGAGGTTCTAGCTGTGGAGGTTTTGGCGGCGGTGGAAGCTGCCTAATCGGTTCGGATTGTTGTGGCCGGTTCCTCTGATTTTGGGGTCGGGCTCTTCCTCGTGCAGCCCTCAGTTCCGCATTGTGGTAGTTTCCCCTTGGTTGATTATGGGGAGGTTGGTTTATGTTCCTTGACTTACATTGGGAAGAGAAATGTCCCATCTTCCCACAGCTATAGCAAGTAGCTCTCATAGCAGCACACTCTCCCTGGTGGCTTCTACCGCAGCGATTACAGATTCTAGGTGCATTCTGCTGGTTGGCCGGTCATTAAACTTGCCCCTGAAAAGGCTTCTGCTCTGTCTCAGTCCTCAAATTCCCACGAAATTCTTGATTTCTTTGCCATGGCCTCTTCTGGGCGGCAAACGAGCTTTGGGGCTTTTCCTCTTTCCTCTTTGTTCTGTCAAACTTTCGGTCTTGCTGAGCACAATGCTCCTTCCATTGTTCAGGGTGGATTCTATGTTCATGGCCTTTTGTATGGCTTCCTTGTATAATAATCCAGTGAGGAATGCTAGAGGTGCAAGAATTTCAGTGTGAAGGCCAGACATGAACCTAATGGTCTTCCTCTCGTCAGTGTTTACAGCATCAGGTGCATACTTAGACAGGCTGCAGAATGTCCTGTCGTAGTCCATTACTAACAATTTGCCTTGCTTTAGGCGATAAAAACTCTGCTTCCTTCTGTACGCGATAGCTGAGCGGGACGTACTTCTCGTAGAATTCAGCTTTGAACTGCTCCCATGTTAGGGCTTCTTCTTGTGCGGGCGTAAGTATTTTTAGGTGGCTTTCCCACCAGTGCTCGACTTCGTCAGTCAATTGGAAGGCAACACAGGTTACCTTCTCCCCCTCAGTGCACTGTAGGATCTTAAAAATCTTTTCCATTCCTCGGATCCAGGCTTCAGCGGCAATTGGATCCCCATTTGTGTCGAAAAGAGGCGGGTTCTGGCGGGTGAAGATCTCACCAATCCGTCGAGGTTCTTGAGGTGGAACCTGTACATTGGGATTCGCTCCCACGAAGGGTTGTTCTCGTTGTGGTGGTTGTTCAGCATGGTTCGGTGGGGGTCCTCCATGGCCCCTACTGCATCCTCTACCCCTAGCTGTTCTTGGCGGCATTCTAAAAAGGATAGGAAATTCTTAGTTCCGAATCATAATATTACAAGGAAAGCGGTAAACAACATATGATTGATGGGATATTCGTTCCATCAAGATTCAAATATGGCTTTAAATTAAATCATTAAAGCTCGTCAAAGAGATAGATTGAGCGATTCGGGGTACGTCAATGGACATGGTTGCATTTCGATTGATACAAAGATAATATCACGAAAACTAAACTTGTTAATATAAGAAATAACCTTCTACAAGGTCGCAATCACTGAAAACTCTAAATTGAGTAGTCAAGCTCGTAAAGTTAAAAGAGATTTCATATATATATGCCGAGGCAGGGTAGTACATACAAAATTGGCCCCAAACACGGGCGCCTGCCGAATACATTTTCACCAAGCTATGGATTAGATAAATTATCCGAAACAGGGGTATATAAAATCAAAATCGTTCGTCCCCGGACACCCCTCAAACATCCTAACTACTGATAAGGTTAGGAGTACAATAGATCAAAAACGGAATACATAAAAGACTAGTTAATACATATGCATCAAACTAAGCTAGAGGCTTTAAAGCTCCTTGACTGGTACAATACGAGTATCATTATCTACAATGTCAGAAGTCTCTGGTACTGGAATGTCCATGAATTCCTCAACAACGTACTCCACAAACTCCTCCTTGAAGGCCCACATCGCCTCGGCTATGGCATGCTCTATGAGTAGTTTCTTTACCGAAACAACTCGTTAAAAAAAATTAGTTGTTCGATTGGGTTGAAGATTCTTTGTAAATTGTGAGTGTGAATTTATTGTTCATTTTGAGTTGCAGAAATACCAATGATGAAAACTAAAAACCCAGGGAAGAGGAGACCAGGAATGGCAAATGAGAGCCCAGAACCAAGTCCAAAGCGGGGAAAGCAAAATCAGCCCTAAGGCTAATTCGAAGAAGAATGTTAGTACTGCAACCAATGTGAAGAAGCCAACCAAGCCATTGAGAAGATCAGGTCGTACTGCTGTGGCTACTATGGACAGGAGAAATTTCAAACTCTCAAAAACAAGCGAAGAGAATCCTATTGAGATCCCAGAGGAGGCATCACCAATAGTAAAGAAGGGTACTCAGCCAGATAAGCCAAAGAAAGGAAAGAATGATTCCCTGCAGAACTTGGTGGATGTTACAGAACATGTTGATGCAGAAGAAAAGAAGGAGAAAGTTGTTGGAACCAAGAAGCCTACACCATCCTCATCAAGTTCAAAGAAGGACAAGCTAACTCCAGTAAAAAAAAGTGCCAGAAAAGACAGTGCAGAAACCTCAGCCTGGGAAGAAAACTACTCAATCAGGGAAGAAAACTACTCAGTCAAAGGAAACCAGACAGAAAAAGGGTGAAGATAAGGAACAATTAAATAGAATGGGTGACCATTTATTAAGCAAGAAAGCAGGTAAATAGGGGCTTTAGCAGGTCAAGCAACTGCTGCAGCAGAGTTTCAGATAAGCTAGAATAAGAGTTATGAGTACAAGAGTCAATAGATAGTAAAATAATGTCGACCCCTTATTTATAGATCATAGGGGGGTCAAATACAAGTCCCCTAACATCCTAAACCCTAGCCGCCATGTTCCCCATGATTTTAGGGGTAGTTGGAGCAGCTTTCGTGAAAGTAGGGGCTGTTGCAACTGTCGACGACTTTCTCGCAACTAATGAGCCTACTCCGTGAGTTGCGACCTTATCCAGAGATCTCCTTCAAATGACCTCCTTGAGGAAATGCACTCGACGACCTCCTCGAGCAGGTCTCCTTGCGACCTGCTTTTTCTAGCTGTTGCATTTTGCTCCTGTTTGAGGTAGTCTGAGAAGCTGCACCTACACAGCTCCTTTAGAGCTAAGCAGGTGCTTTTGAGCTGCTTGTTCTGAGCTGGTCTGGGAGCTTGGGCTGGAACCGTGAACCGTCTCAATGAATCCAAGAAGGTCCATTTAGGCTTTAGCTCCAACAATTGTATTTAAGTTTTAGTTAAAATTTTAATTTAATGATTATAAGGATAAAATAATAATTTCAAACAATATTTTAATTCTGTTTAGAAGAGGGTCTAGGTTGAGAAATACGGTTGTTGTGTTTAAAAATTACCATATTTCAAATATTAAATACTATACTTACTTAAATTAAAAAATAGAATTTATAAAAATAATAAGATTTATCTCATAGAATAAAATTTGTAAAACATTTTTGCTAAACAGTGTTTACCTTTGGCTAGTAGTGTACTCCCACCCAACAATTTTGACAAACCACGTCAGTCAGCCTCCAAATACGTGGCTTTCTCCAATTAGAGATCGCCACGTGCGCCGCTTCGAAAATTCCATTCATCCAATTTTCTTTTGGAAATCTCGCGTCGGGTTTGACCTTAACTGCAACGCTCGCTCCCCTATAACCAGATTTTCGTTCGTTTCGGTCACCGTTTCACGCTTTCGATTCGATCTGTCGATTAAGGTGACTTTCTCTCTCTCTCACTCATACCCCCTTACTTTTTCTGTTTGATTATGTTTTTTTTAGATCTGCCAAGTTGTACGGTCCGAAATGTGATCGAAATTGGGGGTTCAAGATTTCGAGACCCTTTTGCAGTATTTTTGTCGGATTATGTCAATTTTTAATCGGATTTTTCCTTTCGATATGTTGGCTTTATAATTCGTTGGATGAATTTTCTGTATCGTGTTTATATATCCATTGGGTTTCATGTATTAGATTTGTTTTTGTGAATTTTTAGCTTTTTTATTTTTGTTGAGGTTTTTTTACGATCGCCGCGATTGAGGTTTAATTATCAGTTGGTGATTTGATAGGCAGTTTGGTGTTTTGAGGTCGAAATAATGGACAGTGGGTTTGGGGAATCGACGAACCGGCGGCCCCCAAGCCCTTCCTTTGCAAGCAGTAGCAATAACAATAGTGATGCTGGGAATTTTGAGTGTAATATTTGCTTCGATTTGGCTCAAGACCCGATAGTTACTCTTTGTGGTCACCTTTTCTGCTGGCCTTGCCTGTACAAATGGCTTCATATCCACTCGCATTCACAGGAATGCCCGGTTTGTAAGGCTCTTATTGAAGAGGAGAAATTAGTCCCTCTATACGGGCGTGGGAAGAATTCCACCGATCCTCGCTCTAAGTCGATCCCTGGGATGGAGATCCCACACCGCCCCACTGGGCAAAGGCCAGAAACTGCTCCTCCACCTGATCCGAATGCTAATGCCAATGCATTTGCGCACCAAGGATACGGGTTTATGGGAGGCTTTGGCCCCTTTGGTGGTTTTGCACCCGTTGCTAGTGCTAGGTTTGGGAACTTTACATTATCTGCAGCACTTGGGGGATTATTGCCGTCATTCTTTAATATTCAAGTGCACGGGTTCCCCAATCCCAACTTGTATGGAGCAGGTCATGGTTTTCCATACGGGTATCCTAATACATTCCATGGTGCACATGCTCAGGGATTCCCTCTTCATGGAAACCAGCAACAACAAGCAGATTCCACCTTGAAGTTCCTATTGATGGTTATTGGTTTGAGTGTACTTCTGACTCTCATTTGGAGTTAAGGTAGATTGCCAGTTGGTACTTGAATCTCAACAGATATCATCGTCATATTGTATATAAAGTTAGTGCCTTTGTTTTATGTGAGTACCTTTACTCATATCTTTTGTTTTTTCTTATGAGACAATTTACATTTTATAACACCTGAATTGTTGTTAATAAAATAGCTGTTCCAATTTTAGGGTTCGTTCAGTTTGTTTAAATCTGTTCTGTGCCATTTACTGCACTACAATTTAGTTGTTAATTGTTTAGGTGATGCTTCATCAGACGAGTTACTTTGCAGTTTTAATCGGTACAGGCGATGTGCCTTATTAGTTTATCATAGGGCAATGCTGATGCCTATGTGCTCTAATTTCACTCCAATTGCATTTGAGATTAGTCTAGACTTGTGGTGATCGATAAGTTGTGTCCCCAATTACCACAAAGCATGACTCAGATTCTTAGATTTTTGTGGGGTTCCCCTATGATATAAGTTGCCACATTTAGTTTTTTTATCTTCATTTATTGTGTTGGCTTTCATTGGAACGATACACTCCTCAATTTAAGTCACTCACAAATTTGATTGGAGGTTATTCCCGAATGCATCCTTTGTAACTCTTAATCTTCATTGCAGATATGGAATAGTGCAGTT
The DNA here is from genome assembly GCA_026898455.1 of Plectranthus barbatus. Lineage (NCBI taxonomy): Eukaryota > Viridiplantae > Streptophyta > Magnoliopsida > Lamiales > Lamiaceae > Plectranthus > Plectranthus barbatus. The sequence goes on from JAPKLW010000351.1 coordinate 71,527, forward strand.
TCTGGAGGTAAAAATAATTATTTGGTTATAGGTTGTCAATGAAGAAAATTAAATTCTGGGAGGAAAAATTATAATCAGAGAAACTGAAAGATTTGGAGTTTGCTTTTTTGCCTTTGCAGAAAAGTCTGTTGGGAGATATTTGACGCCGAATAGATTCCTGTAAAGAAAAAGAGTTCTCTCTGGTTATGTGGTATTCTACCTCTGAGTTTTTCTCTTTCCATTAGGTTCCTCCTGATGAGATCAAAGGGGATAAACATAATCACTTTAGGATGACTTGAAGCATTGTTCCCGGATGACCGAATTCTCTGATTTAACCAGCGAAAACTTGATTACGTTTTCGTTGTAACTGAAGTGTTGGTAGTTTCTTTTTTTTTTTTTTTTTTTTTTGTTGAGTACATAATTTAAACGATCTAATGAATAATTTGTAATAGGTAAAGCGTTTAACCACTGTGCTCTGATGTCGTGGACCAAGAGGGTTGTAGTTTCGATTACCTGTATTGTTCTGTTTTGGAATGGATTAGGGCATTCTCCCATTCATGGTGCCTGATTCTTTAGCCTCTCATCTTCTTTTTTTCTGTTGCCTTTTAATTGAATCAGCTTTTGTTGTCCTGATATAGTTATTTTTTCCTGTCTATCAAAATAATACTCAACTCTTTTGCAGTATCTCTTTTGTTTTTCTTCGGCCTCCTTTCTGTTAAACTTTTGCTTTCTGCTCCTTTTCACTTATAATCTGCTGATTGTCATCTTTTTGTATCATTTTTGTTTGGGTAATTATGTTAATCTATCCTACACTTTCATAAATTATGGAATTCTATACCACACTTTTAATTTTATGAAATTCTATCCTACATTATTTTCTATTATGTAATTTCATCCCAATTTGCTACATCACATGTTAATTGCCACATCAACCATCCACATCAATTATTAGGGCTGACGTGGCAGTTGACATGAAAATAAATTTTATTTTTTTTATAAATTGATTTTTTATATAATTTTTTTTTAAGTTAGGTTTTTTAATTTAAATTGATCTTTTAATGATTTTTAATTTAGGAAATCAAGAAGTTTAGAAAACTCAACACATTTTAAATTTAAATGCAATTATTAAATTTATTATTTAATAATTATTATTATAAAATCCAATTTTAATAAATACTTAGCAATGTGTATTTGAATTACAACAATTATAAATCTTATATATAACTAATCAATTAAATTTAAAAAATATTTTTAAAATAATTAAACAAATGAGTGTTATATAATAGTCATTTATAATCGCAATAAATTGAATAAGGCGTCCATGCCATTATATCAACAAAAACAGATTATACACCCTAATTAAGAAAGGAGGCAAAACAAAAAATTGAAAGGAATTCATGAAAACAATGAATACGTAAATTGCTCAGTGAAAGGAGAAATTATTGCTAAATAATGATTAAATTTCATTTTATAATAATAATCATTAAATAATAAATTCAATAATTCTATTTAAGGTTAAAACGTGTTGGATTTCATCATATTCTCGATTTTCTAAATTAAGAAAAAAATATTGAAATATAATTTAAATTAAAAAAAGCTAACTTAAAAAAAATAAAGTTTGTTTTTTATTTAAAATATCAATTTAACAAAAATAATTAAAAATTAATTGACACGTCAATCGTACACGCCAGCCCTAATAGTTGATGTGGACCGTTAATGTGGCAATTAACATGTGATGTGGCCATTTGGGATAGAATTACATATTAGAATATAGTGTGGGATAGAATTCCATAAAATTGAAAGTATGGGATAAAATTCCAGAATTTGTAAAAGTGTAGGATAGATTAACATAATTACCCTTTTTGTTTGCGGTTCCTAAAATTGCTTTTTTTGAATATGATACTCAGTTTTTATTGAGAACTTCCCCATTTCTGTAAGTAAGGTCATCTTCAGCAGCAGCTAATTTTATAATGCAACACATTTTATCTATTTTGCAGTTTAAATTTCCAGTTTTCATTTTTAATATGCTGCAGTTAACTTTATATTTTACTCTATAAAGAATATTCTATTTTAATTCTTTTACTATTTATTTAATTTTCTAAATCAAATTATTATATCATATTTTTACTTGTACTCCCTCCGTCCCCCTCCGTCCCGGCTGAATTGTCCCGGGTTGACCGGGCACAATAACCAAGGAGTGTGAGTGTAAAGTAAGTTGAGTGAAATTAATATTTTATTGTTGGGTGTGAAAAAATTGTCTTTTTAAGTAATGGGACAATTGAGGTGGGACGGACGAAAAATGAAGGGAAAATTATCAAGAATACCCATTTTGTAAAAGTAAAAAGCAAAAATACCCACTTTTATAAAAGTATTCATCATATACCCAAAATATAGTGATGTCCCATTTTTACCCCCTTAACTAATTTCTGTGCAATTCAATGATTGATTTCAATCATTTATTTGGAATTTCATGCAATTTGTAATTCTATCGTAATTCTATCATTGAAAGATGTAAATAATTTTATATGTATATTTTAATTCATTAAATTAAACATAATCGGTGGCACAATCATTTTAAATAAATATTTTTATGTATAATTTTTCATTATTTAGTGTGGCTTAACAGTTGGTTTATGCAATATTTTAATGTTCCTTAAATTAATTAAATTTTAAATTTTTTATATTTAAGTAATTAATAATGAGACATACAGGTATGCCACATTTAACTTTTTAATTACTTAAAATAATATTTTTTTTAGATTTATTTTCTAATAACGAGGCTTAACGAAGCTATAACTCACAATTTAATTTAAGTTTAATTAAATATTGACATTTTATTTTTAATTTAGTTGATTAATTAAGTCATAATCGTTAGCATGCCACCATTTTTTTATTCACTCAAATAAATTTAATTCTATATTTAATTCTTAAATGGAAGAAATCCGTGGTTTCACCATGATATAACCACGTTATGCTATATTTTAATTTTTAATTCAATTTAAATTAATTAAATCTATATTTAATTATTTATCGATTAATTAATATACGACAAAAATTTAGCGTTAAAAAAACTCTAAACCAGGTTGCAACTGGGGCATAACCGGTAACTTTTCATTCATAACTAGTGGAATTGTTATGCCACATTTTCATTCAATTAATTAAATTAATTTTTATATTTAATTTGTTATTCATTTACTATTTATCTTAGTATCATAACTGAAAGGCATATCAGTAACACAACCTAAATAAAAATTGAATACAAGTTAAATAAATTATTTATACATAAAACTTGATTTAAATATGATCAATTATTTTCTTCATGACTCGTACATCTGCGTTTGGTGTGTGTGGCCGACCTACATATGCTACATGTTTTTGGAGCTCTAGGTATTCAACTTGAAGCTTCACCTACATTGGTTCTTCGTCTAGACGATGCTTCGATACCGGATGGACGCCGACTATTCCTTGGACGACCGGCTTGACGAGTAATTATCGGAGGTAGTACAACTAATGACTCACTCTCCGGAGAAATCACCCATTCATCTTGAGGAGGGAGTGGGTGCCCCGTTCCCGCATAGATATCTCGCAAAGTTGATGTCTTGTAGTAATAAAACACATAGTCGTAAAAATTGACACTTTCAAAGCTGTTGAAAAAAAATTGTGTTAGCAATATAAAAAAACTCAACAATTAAAACTATAATTTGTAATTGCATTTACCGTATAGCAGCTGCAGCATGTGAGCACGGTATTAGATCCAATTGAAATTCATGACAGTTGCAAAGACTATTTGCGAGATCAACCATCCACGATTGATTCCCGTCGTCCACCTTGTATTTTTGCGGTGCGGTCTTGACAACATTAAATTTCTCCGATAGTTTGATTAATGGAGAAACCTTTTTTACAGCCTCTTCAGTTAATGGATCATTCCGAGCATATGCTTTTGTTCGTCTCAAATCAAACCACCGCTCGACAATGTGTCTAAAAGCTTCAACCATCGAGCACACCGTTAGACGTCTAGCATCAAGAATACGCGAGTTGAAAGCTTCGGCTGCATTGGATGTCATGAAGCTGAACCGACGTGCTAGACATAAAGACCTGGTCCAACGTTCTGGGCCGGTTGTCATCAGTCGGTTGTAAGCGGCAGGGGAATGCTCCTTAATTTTGCCCATTGCTTTATTATACACGGTAGCACGATAGGCATATGCTGCTCGCTGGTAAAGTTTGATAATGGAAGGACCGTAAGTTGTCAACTTGTTCTGCAGATGATAAAAACAAAGGTCGTGCGGCGTATTCGGATACACACTCTTGACTGCATTGGCAATGCTGATGTGTTGGTCTGAAATAATCACCAAATTATCATTACAACCAAAAGCCTGCCGAACCCTTGACATAAACCACGTCCATGACTCATCATTTTCGAGTGGACCGACTCCGATGGCAAGTGGGAAAATCTGTTCATTGCCATCCTTAGTAACAGCAACGAACAAAACACCCTTGTTTCGTCCTTTTAAATGAGTAGCATCAACCACAATCACCGATCTAAGTGATGTAGTAAAAGCACTGCGACACACACCAAGGGCAACAAACAAGTGCTTGAAGCAACCGTCAGAACCAACATCTAAATCAGTCATAGTGCCGGAGTTGAATTGACGAAGCACATCGAGTTACTTAGGCAGCATTTGAAATGAATCTGCTTGACCCCCGTAAATTATGGATATTGCAGTATTTCGCGCACGCAATGCCACACTGTAACTTGCACGAATGCCAAAAGTTTGTTGTAGCTCGGCCATAATATCTCTAGGCTTGAAGATGGAGCCTTGGCGACGCATCTTGTTGGCAAAATAAGCTGCAACAGCCAATGACCGCACATTCCTTGCACCTAAATTTGCAAAATCACGATTGCATGTGTGTTCTAGTGTTAATTTATAGACATACCAAGCTCCTTCTCTCGATGCAGCGCGTAGGAAAAATGGACAACTTTCAAGGCGTTTGCATCTATAATCCAATCGGGAACTACATGATCGAACAATTTTAAATTCTGCTCGATGCTCCATGTGCCACAATCCGACAGCAATGAATAGATCTTGTTTCGTCCAATAGAACGACCCAAGAGCCAGCTTCTCATCAAATAATGGCTCGATATCTCTAAGCACTGGCGAGTCTGTTGTATCCAATTGAATAATTGGAAGTAGCCAATTCTGAATTTGGTTACTCTGCACCATTTCACACTCAAACTCTAAAGGCAGAGGTTGTGTCGGAACGAGACTGGATAGAAAAGCAGTCATACCACCCTCTCTACGTATCCACGCATTAAAATTGGCAAGGGTGCAGTTCCAAAGATGAGATCCAAAAGTGATGTCTTCGATTTCATCGTCTGAGTCATCATCAAGACTAGCTTCATCCTCGTCATCCAACTCAACGTAGCCATCACCGCCATCACCGTCATAATTTTTATCAAGAACTGGAGGATTGTTTAGATTAATATCGTGATCACCACTAGCCGACGGGCCCTCAGATAACCAATCTTCTTGAAGTTTTGATATAAATTGAGGTGTTCGTGATACAAATGGAGGAGATTGAGACCTGAACTGAGTTGACTGGGACACAAATTGAGTTGGCGGTGTTTGCACATCAGAGATAACAACTCCATCTCCAACTCCAACTCCTCGCATGAGAATATACACGGTTGGCTCTTCGACAATAGAGCATAACCTGATAAGATCAGCATCGGTAGACAAAATAGAACGAATGTGTCTACCTGTGTGAGAAACAGATACGTAGTACATCCGGTATTCTCCAACGATTGATTCGGCCTCCATAATATATTGAATGTTGGTATTCAATATATCCACACATATATTGAATACCAACATTCAATATATTATGGAGGCCGAATCAATCGTTGGAGAATACAAACAAAAATAAAATATAAATGAAAAGTAAAGAAGAAAAGAGAAATAAATTACTCCCTCCGACCCAGCAAAATATGTCCCCGTTTTAGAAATGACAATTTTTTACATTCAACAATAGAATATTAATTTCACGAATTCATTCTACACTCATAACTCTTAATTCTTATGCCGAAAAGAAAAGGGGGCTATTTGGACGGGACAAAGGTAGTACTCCCTCCGTCTCAGCAGAATAGACACTCTTACCAAATCTGGTGTCCTAACAGAATTGTCCCATTTCTAAAAATGGTAACCTTTTCACACTCAACAATAAAATATTAATTCCACTAATTCATTCTACTCTCACAGCTCTTAATTTTAGTGCCGGAAAGAAAGGGGACTAATCATTTGGGATGGAGGTAGTATTTTTTTTATAAAAAAAAAAGGATTGGATGCAATTGGTGAACAATGCAGCATAAAACAATAAGAGTGAACTGTTCAAGTTTTTGCAAAATGAAAATGCAATTGGAGAATACTGCTGGAGTTGTTGTTTTTTGTTTTTAGCGTCAAATGTTATTCTAAAGGGATTGTTGGAGATGGTCTAAGACCATCTCTAACCCGCAACATGGTTTTCCAGTTTTTTCATATTCATTTTCAACCCAAAATAGAATATTCCATTTTGATTCCTTATATTATTCATTTAATTTTTCATTATTCATTTATTATATTATATATTTTGATATATATATTAATGTTTATTTTTTTGTTAAATCTTATATAACTTAAATTAACATCAAATAAATATTTTTATAACAAATATAAATAAACTCATAAATAATAATTAATTTATTTAAAACAAATTAATATTCAAAATACAGAGTTTTCGAAATTTGAATATTCTTCCCACAAATGCTCAATCAAAGCATCACGAAGTGCCATATGAGCATTTTTTGTCTTTGATTTTTCTAAATCGATTAAGAAATGATTGAAATTCATCAAGTTCTTCATTCACTATTTCAACATCTTGGATTACTGCTTCTCTTGCATCTTCAATAGGTACTTCAAGGTCTCGTTCATCTTCAATTATCATATTATGCATAATTATGCATGCAGCTATTATGTCTTGCAAATCATCCTTCCTCCAAAAACGGGTCGGATTTGCTACAATTGCAAATCGGCTTTGAAGAACTCTGAATGCTTGCTCAACATATTTCCTGCAAGATTCTTGTTTCTTGGCAAAATATTGTTTTTTTGTTGTGCAAGGTTGATGAATAGTTTGCACAAGTGTTGCCCATTTTGGATATATTCCATCAGCCAGATAATAACCCATATCATATTCTTTCTCCTGTATGACATAGTGTGCTGGTGGAGCAATACCTCTAGCAAGATCACTAAAAAGATGAGACATTTCCAATACATTAATATCATTGTTGGATCCTGACATCCCAAAATATGCATGTCATATCCAAAGATCATAATCAGCAATAATTTCAAGAATTAATGTTGGTTTACCACTACGGCCTGAATATTGTCCAGCCCAAGCGGTTGGACAATTTTTCCATCTCCAGTGCATGCAATCTAGGCTTCCTAACATTCCTGGAAATCCACGTTTTTGACCAATATAGAGTAGTCTTTGGACATCATTATTGTTAGGAGTTTTTAAATAATGATCTGAAAATATTTGAACAATTGCATGACAAAACCTCTTCACACATTAAAGAGTAGTGAACTCACCAATATTGATATACTCATCAACTGCATCTGCTGGCATGGCGTATGCTAACACCCGAAAGGCAGCTGTAATTTTTTGAAATGTAGACAAGCTCAATCTCCCAAGTGCATCACTTCGTTGCTCAAAATAGCCATCATGATTTTTTACAGCTTCAACAATACGAAGAAATAAACTTCGAGACATTCGAAAACTTCTTCGAAATAATTCTTCATTGTAGGTTGGGTTTTCAGAGAAGTAGTCATTGAAGAGTCGTTGGGCAGCTCCTTCTCGATCACGATGAATTATTCATCACTCTCTGAGGAAGATGTTGAATCTTCAAAGAACATTGAATGAAAGATATCGGGATCCATTATTTTTTTATATTTGCAAGCTTATTGTGTGGTATAACATTGTAAAGAATATGTCCATCTTATAGGGGTGAATGCATTGGATTCCAACCTACACACCACTCAATGCATTTATTTCATTCTAATTGGTGCATTGGATTCCT